>PVLD010002529.1:0-163440 GCA_004027595.1 Dinomys branickii
AAAAAAAAAAAAAAACACAAAAACCAAAAATCCAAAGACAAGAAAGAAAACAGGCATACATCAACAACAGCAACAACATCAACAACAACAACAACAGAAAAAAACACCGCTTGTTGCTGCTTTACATATTGATATCTTCGAAGTGTGTGTTCAGGCTAACACATACAGATATACACTATTAATCTACTGCAGGTTCTAAGGAAGGAATAACAAAAGGTTTTTAAAACCGAGTTTCGTTTTTTTTTCTCCAGTAGAAAATCTGCATGTCGAAAGGTGAGGAACGAACCCAGTGGCTAACCGGGACCAGGCCTGTGTTGCTGTAGTTCTCTCAGCCCTTCTTTCATGGTGGCAAAATGACAATCTGATTTTCTGGTCTCACATCTATGTTCAAGCCAAGAGGAGGGAGGAAGGGGTGGGGACAATGCTTTCCTGCGTCAGGAAAGCGTAAGCTTTGCCAGAAGCCCCACAGCAGATTTCTGTTGCTCTTTTACAGCCTCCCATGAGCAGCCAGGCAGCTGAAAGCATGGAGAACTCAGTGTCATAACTGGCTTAGCCCAGCTATGACTGTTGCTGGTGAGCGTGCCCTCGGATTCCCAGGCAAAATCAAGACCCTAGAGCCAAAGACAGAGACCAGGAGACAACCAAGCCAGTCCTCGTGAGTTACGTTTGGAAAGGCCTTGGGCACTATGTTATGATAGGTGAATTTCATCCCAGTAAGCCAAAGGCGGTCCCTTAATTTTCCATCCAGTTCAGTAAAGTCATCAGCAGAGGCTGTTCTTTCTCAAATAATTCCAAGATCCTGGACTTGGGGAAAATGATCTCAGAATGACGGTTACTGGTCAAATGAACAGTTCTCACTATGTACTTCCCAATACAAAAGGACAAGATTGTGCTCTCCCTTTAATCTGCAAAGCTTTCCTTGACTTCAAAAAGCATATTATAAACAAAAGCATTTCACAGGATGTGCAGATGGAAACAAGTTATGAATGCCACACTTCAGGAGTAATCATGGGATGAATAAAGAAACCCTTTTAGGTTTAAAAAATCCATATTTATACCCACATATATAATTATTTCCAAGTTAGTATATTTCAAAACACCTTTAATTTGCTGATCATACAGGCAGCTCAAATGCCACAGCTTTTATGGTTACACATAATTTTTCTTAAGTGTAATTTTTTTGATTTTCACCAAGTCAGTGTAGCTGAAAACTAATACTAAATAGTCCATAGTTTATCCATAAATTCATATTTCTTTACACTGATATGTTTACATATATTAAATAAATGGAAACATAAAACATCAAAATAAGAAGTCCTTTAGAAATTTTATGTAAGTTAAACATTAAAAGTAATATGTTGGGGGCTGGGGATATAGCTCAGTGGAATAAACGCTTGCCTAGCAAGCGCAGGGTCCTGAGTTCGATCCCCGGTACCGCAAAAAAAAAAAAGGTAATATGTTACAAACTTATAAGAATATTTGGAAGCTATGAATTGTATTGGGGACCCCAAATCCACAGCGGTTAGTTTTACATACTTCCCTAAAGGATGGATTGAGGTTTGAGATTATTGGTGTTGCCCTTTTGAGATTTCCCACTATGTCCCTAGGGGTGGACCATCCTCTCTCACTACAATACTAAGACTAGACTAAGACTAAAATGACCAAGACTAAAGACACTTCAGGGGAAGATCCTGCTTAGCATAAGAGCACCTCTGCCCTTGAGTCAGCTGATAATGGCCTCGCCATTTTCCTCAGTCCACACATGCTGAGGCTCTGACTGCTTCATGTGCTTTTCTTCCCCGTGAACAGCTGCTCACCCTGGGCCCCGCTGTTTGCTGTTTGTCTCTTGCCTGCTCTCTTGCTATGCACTGTGACACCTTGCAGAAGCTTAGAGCCCACTGCAGGAATCCCTGATAGAATAGGCCTTATGCATTATAATTACTAGACTCTTAGATATAAATATATTTGAGATAAGAAAGGGTAATTATTTTTCATAAGTAAACTATTCCTTTAAAGTATCTAAACATTTTTAAAAGCTGTGATTCAGTATTCGTAGGGAGACTTCAAGTCTATTCTCTACAGACACTCTTCAGATTTACATCCACAGCATATGAATTAATCGTTTTAGCATTTTTTAATATTAAACTTTTATCATGACTAACATTGTTTCATGTTACTATTGATAGCAATAACAGGGCAGAAATCTTTTAAACTTTCCATCACCAATGTGTATGTGAGCTCCTGTCTATTCTATGCTATTAATGGAAACACACCTACAGCTATACAAAAGGAATACAGAACATAAGCAGGGCCTCAGAAATGACAAAAGCACCAAATTTTTCTGTGACTGCACCCTACCATATATAAAACTACATTGCTCATAGAGTGCTTTCAAAGTGATAAGCATAGTCCTTTCCCTACGACAATGTTGGAGATGATCCAACATAACCTGATCTTTTATTTGCCATAAAAAATTTCTCTTCTCCCATCCCTTCCCTACCTTCCCCTTTCTGCCTTGTTGTCCCTGAGGTCCGGGCAGCAGTTGGTGGCACTCTGGATATCACCCCCAAAATGGGTTGGGGCTGCTCATTCTCCCGACTCCCCTGGCTCTGTCAGTCTGGTCCCCTGGGAAGGCCCTGTCAAGCATGTGAGAAGTTTATTGGGCTTTGTCTGTAGAGAACACAGCAGAGGGAGCAAGCGTGGGCAGGGAGAATCTCCAGAACGCCCTAGAGACTAACACCTGTGCAGGAAGAAGGACGGATGAGTACCACCGGCCTCGGGTCGCCACAGTTCAGAGAGTCACAGGCAAGCTCATGGGAAGGTCCTAATGTACTGAAGTTTCCCACTGAAGAAGTGTCTGTTGGCCAGGAAGGGTGGCTTTGCGGTGACACTGCTGCAGACCTAAAGGAACGGCTACTGGAGGCTATTAACTTCCTGTGTACTCTTGAAGGGAGATCTGTACGGATGGTTGCCATAGCCACCACGCCACACTTGTTCCAGACCAGATCATGTTGCTGCCCTATCTGAAAACCTTCAGGAGCTCTATGAAGACTACAGAGTAATGTTCCAATGTGCACTGAAGACTTTTGAAAAGCATTGACAGGATTCATTTATATTCTTAAATGCCTCCCAGATTCCAGGCAGTTCCAACACCATGTGATGTGTCTGTGCATTTGCCCAGGCTATCCTGCCCCTGCCCACTCTCCTCAGCTTCTCCAAATACTGCCCATCTTTCTGTATCCAGGCAGACTCTTCTTCACCAAGGTGTCTGTCCTGAGGCGTTTTTTCAGGAAGCATCACCTTTACTTTGTGCTCAAATCCATCTTGTGAAGTGTCTATGCGATTTTATCTTTTTAAAATACCTTTTCTTTAAAGAGCTAGAAGAAGGGAATATATTTCAAGAAGTCTTCCAGTTTGTGCATCTACTGAACGATCATTTGGTAAGTATTTACTGAAAATAAATTGAGCTAAATGCAGAAAAGAATATTTGTTTGTTCTAAGAGGGGAAGGGAGATGAAAGGTGGAACCATCTCAAGAAGCTAAAAACGTTTGTGCACAGAGGCTCTCTGAATTCTCTTTGCTTCTCAAGGAGAGATGAAAGATTCTGTTTCCTGGAACTTGAAACACATAATGAGCAAGAGAGTTGAGGAGTAAGGGGTAAGGAGGAAGGTAAGATGTTTTTAAGTGTGGTCTTCTGTGATCTCAGCTCTAAAGGAGAGAACCAAGCCTGTGTTTTCTGTGTGATTTCTCCCTGCCTTTCTTACATGTACCCATATGGTGCAAGATTCTCCCACTGTGTTCTCACAAGAAGGCTGAACTATGAGGTGTCTCATGTGTGCTTGTGTTTATCTGTGCATCTCTATCACCTGATGAAGAGCTTGGCTGGGAGTGGGTGCCAAGCTGCACAGAATGAAGGGTGGCGTGCAGCGAGGCAGGCCCTGGGTAATCTTGCAGTAGCAGAGATCTGATCATCAGAGTGTGCTCGCCAGGCAGCCACGGAGAGAATTAGAGCATCTGAGCAAGTAAAAGGAGATGGAGAGGTGGATGGTAGAAGGCAGAAAAGAGAAAAGAGGGAGACACTTGGATTTGCAAGTGAGATTGGTCAGTGAGATTGGGCTATTTTTGGCCCCACAATAATACTAGAAATATTAATAGGATTCAAATTAGCAAGTCTTCATTGTGTGCTAAGTTTTGCAAAGGGCCATCCTCATTTCTGTAGTTCGTTTAAGAAAATTAGGATAAACTAATGTCTGCTTGCAAAGCAATTCTAGTTTAGTTGAGAATACAGACACAAACATGCATAAAATCGTTTAACCATTACATAGTAGAATGAATTTGAGTTTCTTTCCCCTGCGTTTTATTTGCTCAGGAGCTGTGTTGACTTAATGCTGAAAACATCCCAAATTGATAAGCCTTCCACTGTTTACCAGTCAACTTTAGCCCAAACCTTGCTCCTCTCCCTTGGACCTGCAACAACATCCTAACCGGTCTCACTCATTTTAGCTTTGTATTTGCATAGTCTATTCTCTGCCCAGTACCAGAGAAATATCTCAAAAACTACAAACCATGTCTTGCCACTCTGTTGCCTGACAGGTATGGTTTTTGCCACAACACTCAGTAAGAGCTGACATCCTTACGCGGCCTGGCACTTGCCTGCCTCGCTGCCCTGTCTCTGCCTTACTTCTCAGTGCTCTCTGCCCGCCAGCCACACCACTCTTCTATTTCTGGAAACTGGCGTACTCCGTGCTTTCTTGGGGCCTTTAAAAATGTTGTTTGTCCTGCGTGGGACACTTTGCACCCCATCTTTACAGAGCTGCTGGCTTCTTCTTTTAAAATAATGTTCTTCCATTTTGGTTAACATATATTAATAGTGCATATTAGTGGAGCTCAGTGAGATATTCATTTCAACACATGCAGACAGTACACACTGATCAGATTCATGCACCCTTCTCTTTAGGGATCTCTGGTTAACCACTATTCTACATTCAGGTTGACTTTTTTTTTCTTTTCAGTCCTGGGGATTGAACTTGAGGCCTTCTCAAGAGCCCAATTTTTTATTTTGAGACAAGGTCTTAGTAAATAACTAAGTTGCCCAGAGTGGGCTTGAATTTGTGATCCTCCTGCCTCAGCCTCCCAGAGTGATAGAGATGACAGCACCACTGCATCTGATTAGCTGTTTTTAAAATTTTTTTTTTCTATTTTTAGCTTCTGCATGCTCTACAGAGAATATTCTGTTCTTGTCTTTCTGTTCCTGGCTTCCTTAGCTTAACATAATATCTTCTAGTTCCATCCTGTTACAGTTTATGTCTGGATGTCCCCACAAAGCTGCATGCAGTCATGGGGCGGGCTTCTAGTATTTGTGATTGATCCATGCTCCAAAGCTGGGATTATGGGTGTGAGTGCGAGACCTTCCCTGGGGCAGGTAGTTTGCATATACAAGGAAGGGCAAGAAGCTTGCTCTCCCAGCTGCTGCGCCTCCCTTTTTGCTGTGTCTGGTCCTTTCCCCACCACCCCCATGAACTGTTGTCCTCTGCCATGTGCCACACTGCCTTGGAGCCAGCCAAGAGTGAACAGAAATCTCCACAAACTGTGAGCTAAATAAACCTTTCCTCCCTTTAATTCTGGCTGTCAGGTATTTTGTCTCAGCAACAAGAGAAAAGTAACTAAGACAGATCAATTCTATTACAAATAACAAGATTTATTTCTTATTTATAGCCGAATTTCAGTGTGTATATTTTTTTGTTTTGTTTTTGTTTTTCTGGTACTGGGAATCAAACTCAGGACCTTGTGCTTTCTAGGCAGGGGCTTGGGCCGCTGAGCTGTACCCCAGCCCTTCACTGCATACATGTACCATATTTTCTTTATTCACTATTGACAGCCCCCTAGACTGATTTCATGTCTTAGCTATGTGAGTAGTGCCACAATAAAAATGGGTATGCAGGTATTCGGTATGTGAATTTCACTTCCTCTGGTCATACGTACCCAGAAAGGGGATACCTGGATCATGTGGTGCTTCTACTTTTTGGGGGGGACCTCCATATTGTTCTTCATAAGGTTGTGCTAATTTGCATCCCTGCCGGAAATGCACGAGAATTTCTTGTTCTCCACATCCTCGCCACTTTTTCATTTCTCTCTCCTTGTTGAAGCCCTTCCCCACTGCCAGTCTAAGAATCGCCAAGAATTTTTCCACTTCACCCTGGCCCGGAGCTTCACGGCATTTAGCAGCATCTAAAACGTGTTTATTGTCTGTCCCCAGCGAAGATTTAAGCTTCTGGAAAGGAAAGCTCTTGCTTGTCTTTTTCATTACTCTGTCCCCCAGGCCAAGCACCACACCTCCACGTATAACTGATTCTAATTCAAGAGCTGTGGTGGCCGACGCGGTGCACACCTATAATCCCAGGGCGGCTGAGGCAGGAGGATTGCTGTGAGTTTGAGGCCAGCCTGGGCTACAAAGTAAGTTCAAGGACTGGCTGAACTACAAAGCAAGACCTTGTCTCAAAAAAATGAGCTGTTGAGTGAATGAATAGAAATGTATGGACTTTTAAGAGGCAAAGGGAGGTGGATGTCAGGTCAGGGTGTGATCAGAGTCTGGAATGTGTATGGAATTAGAGGGCAAAACGAAGTCATTACACTGCCACACTGTGTGTGCGTGTGTGTGTGTGTGTGTGTGTGTGTGTGTGTGTGCACGCGCGCATGCTGTTTCAGGTGGCAGAGGTGGCAGAGCGCTGACACTTTACAGGGCTCTTGAGAGCCAGGGTCGCTATTTATAATTTTATTTCTAGTTTTGACAAATGTGGAACAAATTCCAATCCCTGAATTGGAAATGTAATGAAAAAAGTCACTCGGCCTCATTTATTTCATTTTTATGCCAATAAAAATGATTTAATTTTTGGCCCCTCTGTTCCTCATGAAGTACTTTGCGGTTTTGATAGAACAGCTCTCTGAATTATTCAATCTAGGAATAGTTTTCATTTCTTTGTGTCTTGGTTACTTTTTTCTTGTTGCTGAGACAAACTACCCAACACCCAAAATGAAGGAAGGAAAGGTTTATTTAGCTTAGAGTTTGCAGAGGTTTCAGTCCATACTTGGCTGGTTCTGAGGCACCGTGGCACATGGTGGAGGGCAACAGTTCATGGCGGCGGTACACAGCAAAGCAACAAGCGCAACAAAGGAGGAATGGCAGCAGGAATGGTAGCCAGCAGCCTCTTTCTCTCCCTTCATAAACAAGCTATCCACCCTAGGGTATAGCTTTCACACCCATAATCACAGCAAACTGTCTGCCCTCGGGCGGGTATAGCTCTCACACCCATAATCCCAGCATTGGGTCATGGATCAGTCATAAACTCTAAAAGCCACCCTATAACTGCATGAGGATTTGGGGGGACATGTGGACACAAACCATAACACTTTGACATTCTGTTTTCTCTTGGGAATGGTCCTCATAGAGCATACATCTTTCCCTTGAATGAGATAATGTATTTGAAAGTATTTTGCCAACCGTCCCAAGTGGAAGAGAGAATGATTATTACCATCAAGGTTTTAGGGACATCAACTACTGATGGCATCATTTCACTGTTCTGTTTTTTCTGATTTTTATTGAAATAAGAACTGTTTTTCTGTTAGGAGGGGAAGGACACATAAAGACAACCGGAGAAGGAGCGCGGCTCTAAGTTCTGACCTGGTGAGGGTTGCAGTGAGCCGACCTGAAGTGGGTGAGCAGAGTGGTAGGGAGGAAGCACTGTCCGCATCAGAGTGCTTACTGTCGTTATTATCTGGAGTTATCCGGGAAGAAGCAGGTGAAGGGAATGACTATGTAGCTGTTTTGTTTTGCTTGGGGAAGCTGATGAAATGTAGGAGCAAATGCAAATTTTTGTGAGAGCAAGGGAGACGAGAAACCTCAGGAACAGGCAAAGGTTAAAGTTTATCTGACAGCTCAGGTGAACTTAGACTTTGAATACAATAATGATAGTAATAATTAACATTTATTGGGCTTTGTATGCACCAGTTATTACATTAATCATTGTAATGAATACTCTTGCATTATCTCCTTAATTTTTACAATTTCAGAGATAAGAACCATGTTCATCCTTATTTTATAGTTGAGGAAACAAAAGCTTAGGAAATCTAAAAAATGATACAACCAAGACCTAAACTATATCTGTTGGATCCTCAAACCTGTGATCTATATATTTCCCAAAGATACCATATGGTTTATGTGCTTATATATTTAATTTGGACACACAGAAGTTAACTTTAGCTTTACCATGTAAAATAATAGAATGTTTCAGACAATCATTATCCCCAAAGATAACTTTCATTGCCGTTTTTATTTATGTATTTCATATACCTGCATATACATGCATTTGCTTATTTAGTGCACATATGCCTTATATTCATGTAGATCATCTCTATAAACAGTTTTCTGAAATTTTTATACAGAGTATTCCTTTCAGAGAGTGATACTTTTCCATACTTGTTGATTTTTCTTTTGAGGAAAATAGTACTGCAAGACACAGTATATATGTATGTACATACAAACATATGCATATATAAAATGCAAGTTTTAATAAATACTACCAATAATGGGTTGTACCAATTTATACTTTTACTAGTGTGTTACACGAATGCTTTTCCTTACTCACACTTTGCACAAACTAGTTAATTTTTAAAAGTTGTGTGATAGTAGGGAAATGATATCTCATTTGTTTTATATATTTAAGGTAATGATTGAAGATGAACATTGTTCACATATGTATTGACCTTAACATAAATACATTCCCTAACTACATTAACAGAAGTTTTGTTTTCCTACCTTCTGCACCGCTCTGTGTATCTGCAGCTGCACCTAAGTGCAGCAAGTGTCACGGGACAGAAAGTGCTGGTAGAGGGTGAAAATGGTGGAGGGAGGTTTGGGACTCGACACGGTCGAATTGCCAAAGTTAAACCAAGGAGATACAAAAGTCCTAAATAACCGGATATCAGCCAATGAAGTTGAAAAGGTAATTGAAAATTCACCAACAAAGAAAAGCTCAGGCCCGAACGGAGTCATTTCTACAAGAAAGTTAGAGAAGAACTAACGCCATTAATGTTGAAACTTTTAAAGAAATTGAAAGGGAAGGATTACTTCCGAAATCATTGCTCAAAGCAAGTGTTACCCTGATTCCAAAACCAGAAAAGACCCAACCAAAAAAGAAAACTACAGGCCAATCTTGCTAATGGACATAGGTACAAAAATCCTGTCAATAAAAATGCTGGCAGGGCTGTGAGAGAAAAAAGGAACCTTTCTCCACTGTTGGTGGGAGTGTAGACTGGTGTAACCACTGTGGAAATCAGTGGGGAGATTCCTTAAAAAACTAGGATTAGAGATTCCATTTGATCCAGATATTCCCCTTTTGGGTATCTTTCCAGAAGAATTAAAAACATCACACCACAGTGATATATGTGCACCCTTGTTTATAGCAGTACAATTTGTAATAACTAAATCTTGGAAACAGCCCAAATGCCCATCAACCGAGGAATGGACAAAAATTTTTTTTAAAAAATAATGGAGTACTACTCAGCCATAAAGAAGGATAAACTGGAGACTTTTATAGGTAAATGGATGCAACTCGAGATCATACTCTTAAGTAAAATAAATCAGTCCCATATGTGTAAACATCATATTGTCTTCTTAGTGTGAGAAACTGAGTGAGTAAATAAGATCCAAAATGTAAAACAGATGTTGTGAATTGGAAAGAAACTGCTCAAATGGGAAGAACAAGTGGGATAGGGAAAAGAGGCGAGGAAGAAAGGGGGAAATATGCATATGGCACACACAAGATAGTTTTACAGCTAGTTTCTCTTAGTGCATTGAACAGAAAGGTTTATGCTAATATTGCTTGGATAAGATGTCGCGCTTATAGTCTATCTTGTGCTCAGAATATCTACTATGAAGACAATATACAGTGTATTAATTTTTATAACTTTCCTACTAACCTTTCTTTGGGGGGTCTTTTGAGACAGGGTCTTGCTATGCAGTTTACCCTGGCCTTGAGCTCACATTGTAGCACAGGCTGGTCTCAAACTCCCGATGATCCTCCTGCCTCAGCCTCCCGAGTCCTGGGATTATTGGCAAGTGCCAGTACACCCAGCACACTAACCTGTTTTGAAACTGTTTTATTATTGTTATTTTTTCTTCTTTAAAAAAATAAAGTGAGATAAAATTCCCTTTGCTCTAAAAAGGAATGTTAAGAAGAAAAAAAGAAATAAAAAGACCTTGAAATGAACATCTATGTGAGGATAATTATTTCTGTTTTCTTGTGTATTACCAGTGACGCCCTTTTGGAACTGCACTGTTCCATTTCAGACCCACCCGCACCTTTTCCTGTCCCTCTGCTATAACATACTTCACTTAAAAAGCAGTGGGAATAGTACATCTCCACATTGTCTGAGATTGCCACTTGACTACCCTTAAGGCCTGAGCATGGATCTCTTTTCCAAAGTTAGGACTGGTGATTATCTGAGTTGTCTGTTTGTTAAGGATCCAGAGTAGGAAAGTTTTATAAAGAAATACAAAGCTATGGGATTTTGATCTCTTTTGGATTAGAAAGATCTAAACCTATTCTGCCTCAGGGAAATAAATAAAGCACATCTGTTCAATCAGTATTTTCCTGAAATAAATGGGCACAGGCTTGAGAATTTTATCTGTTTGAATTCTGTGATATCTATCACCTACCTATCATCTCTCTATGTAGCTATTATATATTTCTACTTATAGCTATATACCTGTAGCAGCCTTCGAAGAGTGGGTATTATACTTCAAAGTCTTTAAAAAATCTTCTTGATTGTATTAGAAATATTATCCACCATCGGTTAGAAATAGTTCGCCAAAGCTTTATCTTAATCAAATACAGTTTTATTAACCAATGTACATTTTTAATAGCCAGCTCTCTCTATTCATTGTAATTCAAGATTGTGCCTCTGCTGCCATTCAGAAGTCACTTGTTATGCACCCTTACTTTAATACCAGCCTAACCTCTGGCTGTGTCTTGCTGTCAAAACTTTCCAGTTCAACCTGACGCAGTTTCACTCTGCTTGTGTGCATCCCTACCTGCCCCATAGGGCAGCAGAAACAGCTGACTACATCTAAGTAGTTTTCTCTGCAAACACCTCTACCAATTAAAACCTCATGTAGAAAATTCTTTACGATAGTGCTCATCATGAAGAACTTCTTTTCACAGGCACAACAAACAAGATGTGGGCTGTGTACAATGGCTCGTCGGAGATGGATGAATAACGGAAGCTTTATTCGTGGAGCACTCTGAAGGGTCCCGTTTATAAGCCAGCTAAAACACAATTCACTGGGCCCATCAGTGGTTCCCACGCCAGCGACAGACTAGCACGAAAGCCCCTCATTTGTAGGCCTCATGAAACGGTAGGCCTTTTATCGTCTGAAACAAAAGTGATTCCATACCCCTCCCCATGTGGATTATGTACTGCTGCTGACTTTTTCCTGGCTGTTGCACAAGACAAAACTCTTCTCCAGGTTCATAGTTGCCAAATTGGTGCTCCATTAAGGGACCCCTGGCCCTCCACACCCCACCCGAAAACTGCCAGAGACACCCTAAAGGATGTAAAAATGAAAAGCCCCATGCGATAGGGATTTAACTACCCTACACAGTGTTTCTTCCTGCTATTTAGTACTTGAAGCACAAATGATGTATTTTGCAGACAATCTTTTCCTTCTTGTGTTCTGTTTTTACCTACGAACCAGCACAGAGGGATGTAAGAAAGATAACAGCCAACCTAAATTATTCTGCTCGTGAGGCTAGAAATTAACTGTCTGCAGGAAGCCATCCCATGAAAATGTACCAATAGAGTGTCTCAGTAAAAATTACATATAAAATAAATCTCGCATGAAATGCAACACAATCACTTCTTCCTCCTTTTCCTCCTCAGACAATGATCATCATGTTCTTCTGGTAGAGAGACAGGCCCTTCGCATGTGCATCTGGGCACACAAGATACCTTTGTAAGAGGACGGAACGCCTGCTGGGAACAAAGAGCTTGTTCTCTTGAGGTACTTTTCCTCCATTCAAGTTCTCTGAGAAAAACTTAATTTTCCTTTTACTATCCCTCATATGGGCACAGCGTCAGATTTCATCACCTTCTTTATCTGTAGTTTCCTTAGTCACATCATAGATGCAACTTGGGAACCAATTCTTTTAAAATGAAAATGGGCTTATAGCATTTTGTTGCTTTTAATATTGAAATACACTAGAAACACTGGGGGAAATGATGTTTGCCTTTGCTTATTTAAGAAAGTGCTACAATGTCTTTCTACAGAAGCATCTCATATGTATTGCAAATTTCTGAAGGAAAATTGGATTTGGCCTCAGTGTGTGGCTGGGTGCCAAGGACTCAGATTAAAAGTATAAAATATACAGTATCTACTTTGTAACAGTTTTATATGTAAAAAAAACCCCCCAAATTAGTGTATAATGTACATTTTACTTCTGCTTTATTTGCATAAACATAAAGCATGTCACATGGAAGGTAACTAAGCATGACCCTCCAGTGCTGTGGCCTGAGAAAAGAAGGGCAGACTTTTGTGTGGCCAGGTTCCATGTGATTTACCAGACTGAAAGCACAGGGCAGTTGTGGGATATTCCTTCCATATACTGATCCTCAGAGACACTGAATACAGCACTGATGGCATATTGGAAGGGTTAAATGATAAGAAGTTTCTTCAGGTCTCCTAAGAGTGCTCTTTCATGTAATTTTTCTAGAGAAGTCCCTGAAAGTATGACTAGGAATATAAATGTTAATGTTTTATTTAACTGCACTTAATGAATCTTCTTGTATGTGAAGCTAGTCATATGGTTTAGATCTGAGATGTTCCCCGAAGGTCTCTCGTGCTCAGAGGCGGGGCTCTGGGGAGAGGAGTGGATTACGAGGGTGGCACCCCCATCCGCGGGAGAGCACATCACTGAGTTCACAGCTGAATTTGCTGCTAGGAGGTGGGGCCTGGTCTACACAGGCGGGGCACCGAGGTCTGACCTGCCCGTGCACGTTGTGTCCTCAGCTCCAGCCTTCCCTCTCTGCTCCTCAGCTGCCAGAACTGAGCGGCCTTCCTCCCACACGCCCCTCTGCTGTGATGTTTCTCTCTTGGATCCAGCCGGCCATGGACCGAACCCTCTGAAACCATGAGCTACACTAAACTTCTGCTTCTATAAATGTGGGTGTTGGGTATCTCATCCCCGTGATGGGAATGTGACTGGTACGCATGAGCACAGACCCCTCAGTTTTAACTTCCATCTTGTCTCCCAGGGACCCGACACTCACTCCAAACCCTACAGGATAAACAAAGTGATCAAGATAGACAGTCAAGTGTTTTATTCATGCCAGCTGCTGATGCCTGGACTTTTTCCCAATTAATGTTTGACATATTAATAGCTTTTGAGAAAGGCCAGTTATATTTCTGTTGGTTGTGGGCCACCTTTGTTTAGCTTCGCATGTATAAGGCCTTTTCTCCTGCTTTAGAGTTTGAAAATTCTATATCATTGCTGCTGAAGACATACCTTTGTTTATATTCCTAGTAAGTTTCACTTTGTGTAATCTTAGCTCTGCGTGCCTCTTTCATATGCCTCTCTGTATGTCTTTTGGTACCTTCTGCCTTTACTAGTGGGTTCTTACATGCTAGGATCTAATTTTTCCAAATCACTATACGCCAGACGCAAAGAACAAGTAGGGTAATATTATCACAAACGCACGTTTCAGAATCAATGAGTCTATATAAAGACAGCCATATGAGCATAGAGCTATTATTAAATGTGATAAGTGTGATAGAGAAGTGTCTCTGAAGTGCTATGAAAGCAATGGCAAGATAATTTGTTCTGTTTATTCTAGGGGTAAAATATTCCTGCTGGCATCCCTTATTCCTCTTTCTTGCTTTATTTTCACAACCCTTACTATCACTTCATGTATTTATTCACTTATTAACAATTTTTACAGTGTCATCATCCCTGCCGCGAAAATATTGATCTGAGAACCAGAGCTTATCAGCTTTACTCACAGCTTATATCCTAGTGCCCGAGAAACACATGACATCGAATAGTTGCTAACAGCACCTTCAACATTTAGGTGCTGAGGCACAGTTGCCCAGGGCGTGGTTCTATACGATGGGGCCATTAGGAGGTAATTAGTTCTCCCCTTTTAAACAAGGATTAGAGCCCCTGTAAAGGGCTCTTCTGCTTTTCCACCTTCTGCCGTCTGAAGACACTGAAGTCGCTGAGGCCCTCTGGACGACAACCGAAGGCGCTGTCATGGAGGCAGATCGCGGTGCTCACCCGACAACAGTCTGCTGATGCTGCTCTGGGGCTTCATAGACCTACGAAAAGATAAAATTTTACTCTTCAGAAAGCACTCATTTCAGGTATTTTGTCAGACTGGCACCAATAGACTGGAACACAGGCTCGGTGTAATATGTGAGAGAGAAGCCCGTGTGCCCGCAAGCGCGCCGAACGAGAGCTGACAGGGCGCGAAGCATGGGACCACAGAGGATGCTGCAGGCCGAGGCAGAAAGTTTGAAGTTTATTGTGGTTTTAAAAGGAAGTTACTAGAACATTTCAAGGAGAAGAAAGTCCTGATCGGATTTATGTTTAGTAAACACATTTGCACAACTGCTTCCAGTGAGCTAGAAAGTGGTCGCGAAAGGAAGGTTGCGGAGGGCGCTTCAAGGGTCTGCTGTGCGAGCGTGGGAAACATGTGTTCCCCATTTGGGCCTAGCTTATATCAGTGAGGATGGTAAGATGTGCTTGGGGTCTAGAAATTATGGAGATAGATTGGATAGCACCTGAAAGAACAAGCCAAGAGTGAGGGCAGAAAAGAGAGGAGAGAGTCATAGAATACACACCAGTTCCAATGGGCAATAGGCTAAGTTAATCCTGTGTCATAGTCTTGGGCTAAACTATTTAAAATGATCAACCTTTCAACGTGAAGAGCTGAGTAAAATCTGACGTATGGGTTAAGACAGCAAAGGGAACAGTCACAAAATGAAGAGAGACAGGCCATGCTTTTCACCCCGTTTCAGGCACCCTTCAGACATCTGAAGCCTAAGTGAAAGTTGCTATTTTAGCAAAAGTGGCCTTCAAGTTTCCATGCAGTAACCTAGGCAACTATTATCACCACACACATCAGAGGTATTATCTTCTAGCAAAGCTAATGGAAGTTATTACATATTACCTGGCCGTGTTGTTGGTCTAATATCCGTTTCTGTCCAGGGCGAACAGGTCCCCAAAACGAGGTACCCGCGGATGAATAAAAAGAAGAAAAAGAAATACACGCGAGATAATGTCCTGGGATCAGGGGGTTACAGTTCACCTGACTGCAGCCCCGAATCACCTTTTCCATAACCTTTTATTGAGATAAAACAAAAGAGGCACCTGGTTTCAGCAAGAACAATACAACTCAATTACCATAGGGATGAGACCTGACTAGACAGCCATCCTGTCAATATTCTTTTTCTACACAACACAGCAAAACATTTAGTGCCAGGGCTTACAAAGCTGTTCCTTAGACTTCCTCCAGAACACAGCAACCTAGATCCAGTTATACCTAAGGCAATACATTGAGAGATTAACTAAAGAATGCCCTTCTCCACACATGTGAACTCCAAAATTAGTAATGTTTCAAGTTGACAAAGAGCAAGTGAAGCTAGAGGGCTTATTTCAGCTTTTCCTTGGTAACAATTCCTCACTACAGGCAAATATTCTGCTCCTGTGGTTTTATTAGGGTTTCATGACAGGTCTGTTGAAAGGAGCATGAGAGTAGAGAAACAACACACAACACTGCAAAGGGTAACAGCCCAGGGCATGAGTCTGTCATCCCAGCCCTCGATCCCACCGCTCCTAACTGTCTCAATTTGATCAATGTGGCCAAAGTGGGCAGGGTAGAAACTAGAATTGGAAGGATGTCCTGTTACCCTGCAGGTAAGGGCTATTAAACAGCTATCTTGTTTGGAAAGAATAAAGTCTAAAATTGCTACCAAAAAATTTGGTAGCACACTGGTTGCACCTCGACACTGTCAAAACAATCGCTCCACTTGTCAGACACAGAGGAAGATAATTTCAACTTTAGTGGGGCAGCCAGTAAACAAAACCGTGAACAGATTCACTGCATTTCCCACTTTAGCTACTTGTTTTCCTATGAAATACACAAAACTATTTTTGAGAATTGAATGTAATTGATCATGCAAAGAGAAAAATTGAAGTTTGATTTCAAATTTTGTTTTAAATTAGTGAGGCCATAACTACAGCATTGCCAAATATTACCGTAAGAAACCAGAAAGAGAAAAAGAGAATATTATACTTATTTGAAACAGTGAAAGAAGATACTTCTTAAGATAGCTAATTAAAACTTCTAACCTTTGGCTTAGAAAATGTTTTCTGTTTATATTTGAGTATGAGAGTGTGTGGTTTTCAGGAAGTTCATTTAAATACAGTGAATGAGCAAAGTTCACATTGGATTTAGGAAATGCTGGCAAACTACTTCCCAACATCATTTCTGTACTGGAAATAGATCATTCTCTTGATTCTTCTACAAGGCCGACCAAGCTGGAACCTTCCCAAGAAGATTATGGGAAGAAGCTATGTTTGTGTTTAATGTCATGAGAAATAAGGAGGAGTTGAAGTGTCAACCAAACTGTAATTAAGCTCATTCTTTTATTCATTTGACACATCTAAATTATGGTCAAGTCTAAAAGTATGCAATCGATCTTCAAACCTCCCTGAGGCCAGGGACCACAGGCATGCATCTTTCTATTAGCACTTAGCATGGGTAAGTGCACAGAATGTTTGTGAATGAAATGAATAAGCATCTGGTAAAGGAAGACATGTGGCCACAATCTTAAAAGAAGGCTCTTGGGCAAGGGAAAATTAACTTGTCCTTCAACAGAGAGATAGTCAAAATAGAAACTAACAGATCCAGACACTATAAGGAATTATAGCTATTAATACATTTGTAAGAAAGACTTGATCAGAATCTGAATATGGATAGACCTACCGAAGACTATTGATTCATTCTTTTATCCAACCATGCACTTTGGAACTACTGTATTTTAGGCCTTGTTTATACCCTAGATATGTCTTGTAAAACAACATACACACAATCTCTGACCCACAGTGCTTTAGTCTAAAGAGGAAAAGAGATAAAAATCAAAGAGGTAACTGAATTGAAGAAAAAATGACCAAAGCAAACAAGATAGCCAGTTTGCTGTGATAGGAAATATTGTGGAGATGAACTACTGATCAAGGTGATCAGGGAAATCCTTTAGGGATCAACATTTGATATAGATAAGAAGTAGCCAGTCTCACACCAGTTGAGAATTGGGCATCGAGAGGTGGAAGTTGAAATAGTTAATGTCCCGGGCAGAGGGAACAGTGTGCAAAAACTGTGAGAAAGGAAATATCTTTCCTTTTGGAAACCAAAAGGAGAATTTGTAGCACATTTTCAGGCTTGATTTAGAATAAATATGGGATATCTTAGTGAAAATCTCCTCGGATAAAGAGGAAATGAACAGCTTAAAAGAGGGCAAAATTTGCTGGTAATATTCATTCACCTGAGAAATGTGCTTTGATTTAGTTATTATTTTGGGCATTGTGGAGATAGTAGTAAAGTGTTTGTGTCTTAGAAGAGAAAGACATATCAGAAAAGAAGTAACTCAATGAATAATTTCGGATCATGATAGGCACAATGAAGGAAACACAATCTCATGAGGGAGATGGCGATCACTTTCAATAGTGAAGTCAAAGAGTGCTCTGGATAACCTGGACCAGAGCTTTCAGTGGTAACAAACAGCCCACTGTGGCACGTGTGCCACTGACTCACTACCACTGACCCAGACCAAGAGCATTTTCAGCAGAGCGTGTGGAAAGGTCCTGAGATCTGTTCATATGCAGTCTTTTCCGGGGTTGTCAAGAGCGGGGCTGTTCTCATGCTCTCTGTACCCCTATCGTACCTCTTCCCGTCATGTTCTGACACCTCCTGCCCCTCTTGAAACCAGCGTCACCCCTGCTTCACATTCACCACCACTTTGTCCTCCTTACCACTTGACATTTTTCTTTCTGTCTCTCTGAAGAAGTCATCTCAGTTCTGCCACATCACCAGCTGCACCTTCTTGGTGAGGTAAGCACCAGGAAGCCTGCTGGGGCAGGCAGAAATCCAGACAGCCCAGAACAGGAAACCTGTGTGAACAAGGGGTCAGATCAAGAAATGGGTGCAGCAAATGGTTCACTGAAGTTCAACTGAACTTCAGCAACCTGTCACCCATTTCCTGCTATGGGTCTGTGGGGCCTCTGGGCTGGGTGCTGGCATCTTCTTGGCTTCTATGTGCATGTGGGGTAGAGAATGTGAGCTCTTTATTTGGGAGCAAATGCATAGGTGTGTATGTGCAAGCTGAGAGTAACGTGGAGAGTCAGGTTCTCAAACAGCCCTGTATTTTATTGTGCTGCTCTTAAAGATGAGTGGAAGTGTTTTCAAGTGGCTATTTAAAGTAAAACCATAAAATATATGCATGCACATGATTTTATCATAGAAGGGAGTATGCTAAGAATCAAATGCCACAAATATGAATCAAGCACCAATTATATACCAAGTACCCTGCTTGGGATTTAACTCTTAGAGTGGCCCCCTGAGACGAGTCTGATTCTCACAGAGAGCAGAAGGACACACCGGTCACATACTAGGCAGATGAAGGTCATCGGAGCAAGTCCTCTGATCGCAAGTCCTGTGGTCATCTCCTGAGATCCTAGGACTGCTGAGCACTTAGCTCAGCTGGAGAAAGCCCGGTGAGACCGCAAGAACAGTGGTGGTTCTGCCAGTGAAGGACATGAGTTAGAAAGTCAGCATTGCTTTTCCCCTGCTATGTGATTTTGTGCCAGTAGCGTCATCTTCCTATGCCTCTGTCTCCTGATCTCTAAAATGGGAATAGTCTCTTTGTATATACCTGGTCCACATCTGTTGATTCAACCAAACTGGACTGAAAGTACTTTTTTTTTTTAAACTGCATCCGTGTTAACCATGCAGAGACTTTTGCTTTTCTTATTCCCTAAACAATACAACTATTTACATAGCACTTACATTGTATTAGGTACTACAAGTAATCTAGTCATGATTTAAGCAATGCAGGAAGAGAGACACAGGTTATATGCAAATGCCATGTCATTTTATACAGGAGAGGAGCAGTGTGGGTCGTGTTATCCGAGAGGGGCCCTGGAGCCAATCCCGCAGAGACACTGAGGGATAAGGGTTTTTTCTAAAAGATTAAAGAAACTTCTTAGATTAACATCGAGCCTCATATCTGGCGTATTGGGCGCTCAGTGAGTGGGAGCCACCTGTCATCTCAGAGGAGAGCACTGACTTTTAAGTCTGTCTTGGAAAGGACTTGGGTACCTCCCCCGGCTGACTGCACCTTTCTGGACAGGAGCAGGTGGGCCGCAAGAGGCACCAGCTGGCAGGGACTGGGGCTCCTAACAACCATTGTTTTTTTTTTTTTTTTTTTTTTTTGGCGGTACTGGGGATCGAACTCAGGACCCTGCGCTTGCTAGGCAGGCGCTTATTCCACTGAGCTGTATCCCCAGCCCGGGACTGGGGCTCCTGAGGGTGCTGCTCTCCATTCTCCATGTAAATGAGCGCTGGGGTCACTTCGTTAAAGTACACACCCCTCCCCAGCCTCAGGGAAGCACCTGGGGGGACCGGCACAGGGACGTAAGCAGCAGCCAGCGAGGACACTCACCGTGTGCAGACACATTAAGCCTGAAGTCCCTCGGCAAAGAACGTCAAGGCTTCCAATAACAGAAGGCTCAGATTGGAATCAGACAGATGCTTTGAACAGAATCTCTGCCCCTGGCATCTTCCAGGTCTGAAAGTAGCGGGTTCTCCACGAACGTTCCACACACCCTCTGAGAACATTTAAATGTAAGTGAGACGGACTCTCACTGGGAAGAAACTCACTCCTAATTCAATTTTTTTGTGTGCACTTACCCTACCACACAATTATCTTACCTAACAAATTATGTTTTCAAAAATGCCAAAATAAGTGAATCACATGGCCTTTGAAACTGGAAAATAAACCAGAGAAAAATAAAAAGGGAAACAAATTGTATTAGGGATACCAAAAAGGCTTCGTGTATTCAGAAACTCATTCACTTTTCTCCAAATCAGTACACAGCGCTCAGCACAGAGAACTACTGAACACAGAGCTGGAACGAGAGCAACAGTGATTCCAACATGAGTCTGAGCAGCTGGGATAGCACCCGCCCACCTTGCCCAATAGACTGTTTGCTAGGTTAATATTTTAGGCTCCCAGCATCAGAACTGATGCATCCAGTCTTGTTTCTGATGTGTTGGTTTCTGTCACAAATTCCTCACAGAACTGACAGCCAGCGAACCGCAGTAATCAGAGCTGATGCAGTGTGGTGCTCGAGGTCAGGGGCAGACCCAGACCGCCACTCCCGCTTGGACTCACTCAGGGCTTTGGCATAAGATGAGCTCTCTCCCCATTCTTCTTCAGCGCAACAATTCCAGACTATAAACAGGCTGCACGTTTGTTATTTTCTGAATAATAATATGAATATGGAAATGAAATAGCATTCCTCTGTTTTGATCAACAGCTACTATGAAAACCAGAAAAGGATGTCAGGAGAAAATGTTGCAAAGCCCTCAAAAGACATAAACTTTAAGTCAAGTACGTAATGTGATCTCTTCACAGCATCTTATTTTTATGAGGATGAAATAGGGTTGTTTGTTTGTTTGTTTTTTCAGAGCTAGGGCTTGAGACAGGCTCAGGCCTAGGCTCAAACTCCTGTTCCTCCTGCCTCAGCCTTTCAAGCAGCTGAGATTACAGTCATACCTGGCATTAAAGTAGTTTTCTCTTAATAGAGGTCCTGTGAGATTGGGAAAAGATAGTCAAAGTAAAAGAAATGGCTAGCTAGAGGTGAGAATATGAGACGAGAGCATTCCATCTGCAGGCCGTCCTCTGCTCTCCCCACTGCATTTCCTCGTTGTCCTCTGATGTTTCCACGCTTGAAGAGGAATGTGGAGGAAAGGCGGGTGGGAGAAGGTGGCTGAAAGTGGGGAGGACCATAGGAGTATCTGGTGGCCCTTGAAGGTCAGAAACGAGTAGTATTTATGACCTTTCTCAAAAGCATTTACTCAAGAACAGTTCAGAGTCAGTTGCATGCCGTCAGCAGCTAATCCAGACTTTGTACTTCTGCCTTTTAATCTCTGCACTTACTCTCAGCCCAAAGGCCAAGAAGTAATTGCCTATTAATCTCTGGTTCATTCTCCTAATCTAGATTTCTTTTACTTGCTTCTGAAACATTTACTGAAGTCCTGAAGAGCTTTTTGGAGGGAGAAAGTGCTACCATGATCATTCTGGTATCTCACCTGTGACCCCTGTGAATGTAAGGTTTTTGTGTGTGTAGGTTGGGGATGGGACTCAGAGCCTTGTCACGTAAGGCAAGCGTTCTACCACCCAGCCCCCATGAGAGCGTTTTGAACTTGGGCAAGACACCTCTGACCTGCACCTTCAAGAACATCTGTTCTGAAGTGGGCATCTTCCTGAAGTGAACCTGTGAGGCCAGACATGCATCCCCAGGGTCTCCAAATTGAGGTTAGCTGAGGAAGCAGGAAGTTTAGGAAGGTGGTTAGCAAAAAGGGAGGGAAATATTTGGTAGGTTAGGAAATAAGCTGGTACAATAAATTATGAAACTGTCTGTAGTCAAAGGTGTATGAAATACACCACCCCCTCTTAGGAAGGTGGCTTCTCTTTGCCGTAGGAAATTGCTTATGATTGCGGTGTTGGGTAAGACCCATGCTTTGCAGTAACCCCTTACAGATTTACAAATACCCTGTCACTGTCACAAGCACTGCCCCCATCTTCTCTGACTTTGAGCTTCAGTGGCAGTAACAGACATAAGTAAATAAATAATTAATTATGCCCATAAATTTTTTCTCCAATCACTCACCTAAAAGTTCTACTTTTCTAAAGATTAGAGAAGAGTAATTTCTAATCTTTTGAATTAGTTATAATAAAAACCCAAGAGCAGGCCCTTTTGAACACTTGAAAGAGCATCTATGCACCCCCTTCCATGTTATTCAGCTGTTATTAAAACTTTAATGGGAAAATAATTCATTAAATTAAAAGCGCTAAGCATTAAAAAGTACTATCCAAACTATTTGCTAATATGACCAAGCTAAGTTTAATCAGAAATGTCAAAAATAGCACACTCTTCCAACTCTTAGTTATCTACAGAAAAAAAAGAGATGTGTTGCATCCATAATAATGTAATGTATGCATGATTCTAAAAGTCATTTTTAAAAAAATTTTAAGTATATTACCTACATATTCACAGCAAGAATTGGAAGAGTATGTTGTTGGGCCACTTAGCTATCTGGTTAAGTCAGATGTGACCAGAGGCCTTTCTCTGACCCTTGTACTTAACTGAAGACCTCCAGTCTGCCACAGCCTGTTTGTTAGGCTCTGGAAGAGGGCTGGACAGAGAACACATGCACACATGCACTTTTGTGTGTGTGTGTGATCCCTTGGAATCATCTTAAAATATAATTTTCCCAAGCTTTTCTATTGTAATAACATATACATATGTAAACACTTTTTAGTGAATTTACTTTGTCAAGTTTGGTTTAAAGATTTTTAAATAACAGTCACAATAAAAATATAATAGGTGTTCAATTCTCATCTTCCTTACTACCCACCTTAAACATAGTGTCTTAAAGAAATATTTAAGAATATATATATTTTTGGTACTGAGAATCGAACTCAGGACCTTGGGCTTGCCAGGCAGGCACTGTGCTGCTGAGCTATATTCCCAGCCCAAGAATATTTTCTATTTCCAGAACTATAGCATACATATCAATACAGTGTAAGTTCTTTGATCTTGTTTTTTTTTAAATTTACATTTCTTTTAATGAAACGTGAAAATGAAAATAGATATGACAAAATATACATCACTAGCATTATATTATGACTCAAATTCAGAATAAAGAAATGTGTATAATTGATCACTGATTTCAGAAAATATTAAAATGTTAGTTAAGAGCATTTGATTACTCCATTAAATTTAATTCAGATTGAATATGACCAGATTGTGGTGTGAAAACTGATCTCTACAGAGACAAGATTGCTGTGAAGAGCATCATAATATGTCCCAGGTGTGAGAATCTCTCCCATGGGACTTAGTGGCAATGGAGGCATCTAGAACAATTTAAGGAGTGATGAAGGCCCAAGGGCATAGTGAAGGAAAAGAGTAATGAAACAATGGCTGCACAGTCCGTAATATTGCTAAGCCCAACACAGACAATTACGGGAAATACGCTAGACATGGGGTTGATTATCTCTCCTTAGGATGAAATGCTTTCATTAAAACATCTTTAAAAATCTGTGCTTTTAAATGTTTTACTATGGATATAGATTTATTGGGACATGCTCAAGTTTTTGGATTTTTTTTCAAGCGACAGGAGACCCAAGTTTGGAGACAAATTTTCAAAAAAAATCATGTTAAATGTATTTATATGATGAGATATATAAAAGCGTATCCTTTCCTGTCTCAAAGCAGCAAGTTTGGAAGAAAAAGAAACTTCCGGGGTGGAGATGAAGATCAGGGGTAGAGTGCTTGCCTGGCGGGCACCAGGCTCTCCTTGGGTTCTGTCACCAGCAGTGAAAAAACAAGAACTGAAACAAAACAAAAAACCCCTGAAGAATGAAAGAGAAACTTGAGGTAAAGAATGTCATTGGCAAACTAGTTTATAATGACATCCATAAGTCTTTCTGATATGATTTCTGGAGGTATTTATTTCCTTCTGTGGTGCTGGGATGGGAAGCAAGGTCTCCTGTATACTAGACAACCACTCTACCACTGAGCTACAGACTCATCTCCTTGGAACCTATTTTAAAAACACATGAGCATTTACCTATATTATTGTAAAATTTATATCAATTTTACAAATTGCTTTTAAACTATTAGGCCTGGAAAAAAGAGAATTAAGTCTACAGTGAAATAAAAGCATTTTGCACGTCATTAAGCTTAAGATAACAAAGTCATTTCATTTTACACCCCAAATCTGGCTCAAAGGAAATCTGTGAGTTCCTTTCAAGGCTCAATCGAGAACTCCAAGTAAACAGATAACACAGTAATGTTAACTACCTGTGCGGAAGAGGCACAGCGATTTTCATTTCCTTTTTCTCTTACTCATGTTTTCCCTGTTCTGTAGTTTCCATGGTGAGTTCTTGGTACACAGGTAGACTGGTCCTATCTTTCTTTGAATCAAACAGTTCTGGAAGTAATACACCTCCCCGCATCAAAGCAGGGAGAGGCCAGAGATCTCATTTCAGAACAGAAATACAGCCTTGGAAAATAAGTAAGCTTCCAATAACTAAAAAGACAACAATCAGTTAAAAAGACTTAATGAGGTTTTATTCTCATAATTGGACCCATCATTTTAGTAAAAGAAAGAAGGAAAGCCTCAGTGCGCCTTTGGCGCTGCGGTGAGACAGATCTGCGGGGTGTGTTGTGGTTTCTCACAGACAACCTCACTTTAATTTACATGGTGCCTCCCTATTTTTTGTCTGACTTGAGAACTCTGTTATGATCGATCATCATCTGAAGCTCCAGGCTGGCTGGATACAGGAATCAGGCAGCGGCGGGTTGCTGTGGATGAAATATAGCAGAGAGCTGTAACGGAAGCCTCAGAAGAGCTTGTTCATACGCTAGTCCAGCTCCAGTAAGATCTCAGGGCCAGGGTTTCAGACTGCACATTGCAGGAGCCTCGCCTGTACTCAATTTTATCTTTCATCACTCAAAATCATATCCTTGGAGACAGTATTATTACTTAGTTTTTAAAGCTGTTTCATTTTTACCACTACCGCCTTTGAGCTTTCTCAGGTTGAAGTTTTATAGGAAAGCCTTTTTGCAGTAAAGGTCTACAGAAATGAAATACAGAAAAAGGGGTCTACATGAACTTACTTTTAAAACACAGTACTGATAAATGAAGGTAAAATCCTAAGGTCCTCCTGGAAAAAATAGCTAGCAGTCTTCTTTGTAAAATTCAAATAAGCATTTCCTGATCATTTGTGTCAGTGCAGTTTCGCTTCATAATTTCCAGACTGCCACCTGGATGCAGCAGGGTCTTGTGCGACACAGTTGAGCTAGTTTTGAAGGTTCGCCCATTGTCTCTGTGGTCCTCCTCTTTAATTCCCCTGGGACTCACTGCTGCACATTATTTTATCTGAAGCTACTTCTGAACATGAAGAGACAAATGGAGAACAAGGCAATCATACTATTAATTAGAGCAGAAGGAGAAAGAAAAAAACCAACATCAAAACACTTTCTCTGAGTCATCAGGACATTCCTGGCAAACATCTTTTTCTGTTTTTGTGATCAGGAAGATTGCTTAACTTTTTTTCGTTGGGGTGCAGAGCTGGCCTATGTCACGTGGCTCTGATTGCCTCATTTCCTGCTGCCTTAGCCTGTATCTATCTTAGGAAGGCTAAATAAGACATGATGGGAAGGTTGAGCGGGTTTGAGATATAGTACTTAAAGATGGTCTCTAGCTGCAGCGAGACCTACAGGGGCATTTTAAGTTCTTAACTGGGGACTGGTTTACCAGTTGTGGTGAACTGGACTAACATGTTTTCTTTCATTCCTTCATTCACTCATTCATTAATTTTTTTCCACTTAGAGAGCGCCTGCTCTCTGCTAGGTCCTGGGGTTACAAATATGATAATGTTTTCTCATTAACCTTTGAAGAGTTCACACATTGAAAAGTGTTCAGTGCAATGCAGGAAGTTAGAAGAGTGACTCCATTGTGGGCAAAAGTGTATTACTACTTAAAAGTTTTAAGGAGATAGAAGCAGAAGCAAAGAAAGCAATTTCGCATAAATAATTTTCCTGCTTATCTTGTTTGATGCTTCCTCTCCAATTCCTTAAGGGCGATTTAAGCCAGATTCACTTGATATCTCTTACAGACGGTCAGTCTCTGGGGGTCCTGGGGAACACATTTTCAACAGAGCAGGGTTTGGCAGAGATTTGTCACGTCTGTCTGCCAAGGGCTCTGCCTGGCAGATGGCAACAGCTGTTTGTGATTGAGTCTTAGAAAGTACAGGAGGAGCCCTGAAAAATGTCCTTTTTATTACACTAATGACTTTTTCTCTAAGAGTGGTTTTCCATTGTATCAGTGCATAATTGTTTTTGCTAATGCATTTGCTCCCATCATATAAAAATCTAATTACTCTACGTAATGAATCATTAACAATTTCTTTAAATTCATTTCAGTGTTTGTATGTCGGTATTCAGTGCATGCTAATAAACCTAAAATATTCAGGCTTTTAAGTCTGAGATTGCAAACTACATTAAAAATTTGTTTTAGGAAATATGCATTTAAAATCTGCATTTGAGGGGTAAATATTGAGTGTAAACTGCAAGATTATTCTAGAATATAACATTCTCATTTTCTATTCACTTTTAAAGCAGTTCTTTTATCTCCTTCCCACCCTGTGTTTGCTTAGCTATAACAAAATAACATGTGGTCATGTTTAACATAAGAGCATTGATCAGTTAGTAATGAAAGAGTATTAGAAGTGACTGATGCTGAACCTTTTCATTTTGATTTACCCACACTGAGATCCAGCCTTTGATTCATTCATTGAACTAGATATTAGAAGTGAATACCTTATTATTATTTTTAATCAAAGAAGGGGACATCAAACTTTAAATTCTAGCCATAACATTATAGAATTAGATGTTTTTTCTCAGTACTGCCACTATTTTTATTAAACATATTGCCATGTGCTAAGTAGCCACATAATCTGCTAAGTGTTTAGTGTTCACTGTTTCATCAAATCACCCCCCAAAGCCTATGAGGTCAGCTATTATTATTCTCATTTTACAGATGAGAAACAGATTTAGAAAATGAAGCAACTTGCCCAAGGTTACACATTCTTACACAGTGGTTCTCAACCAGGTGCAATTTTGCCTCCTTAGGGACATTTGGCAATGTTTGAAGACATTTTTCATTACCACATCTGGGCAGGAGGCAACTGGCAAGTAGTGAGGAAAAGTCCAGAATGCTTTTTAGCTCCCTCAACATACAAGAAAGCCCCCATAAGGAAGGATTTCTGGTCCAACAGGCCTGCAGTGCTGTGGCTAAGACACTGTAGCAGCTGTGTATGATGCCCATGGCATGGCTCCTCAAGCTACTGATTTCTGAGCAGCTGCAGTGGACAGCTGTGATGGACAGCTGTGGCGGATGGTGGAGTGCAATTGCATTTCATGGCAAGCTTGTTGGGCTCAGTCTTTCTTTGAAATACCTGTGCAGGTACAGCCTGGGATTGGTTGTATGTTCAACTTTTCTGTTCTTCAGTGGGACAATCCAGAAAGTGTTCTATGAAAATCCTTTCTGTGTGTTCAAAGGAAGTTGAGTCTTAGCTGTCCACAGCGGACCAGCCAGTACAGTAGATGCTGTGGACCTATGCCCTTCTCCGCTAACTGAGGGCTGCACAGGGCTGGGACACCTCTGTAGGTCTGAGTTGTATCTGTGGCTTGGCATTTGAGAGAGCTTTGGGGTAGAAAAGCAGACACCATGTCACGAGCTCAAGGGGAGAAAGAAGCTAGTGCCTGTATTGCCACCATCTGCCGTAGCCTGTTGAAATTGGTGAAACACACTTTATCAACATTCGTCGCCTCCTTGTTTTGCTCTCCACATGCTCTTCTGCTTGCCTCCCGAATAAAATATCTGTACTTAATCCCTAATTTTAGGCTCTCATCTCAGACTAAGACTTAGACTAAGACATAAAGCAAGTAAATTGGCTATATTATGTCACAAGCACAATGAACAGAACCAAAAGATGAATATCAGTCTGTTAACAGCTTATGAATTTTTCTTTTCTCCAAATCCCATAGTCAACTACTTAATATTGCTTTATCAGGACTCTAAGTTCTTTATTTTTATTTTTTAAAAGTTTAAAAGAAAAACAAACAAAAAAACCAAAGAAAAAGAAAACCAAATAAAGAAGAAAACATTAACAAAAAGACACAAAGTAGCACAAGAGCAGTACGATCAAAACTGAATTATAGACAAAGTGACAGCGAGTCGCCAATGGTTGTTGTATTACACATGGATAACTTCAAAGTGTAAGCTCCTGAGATCACATATAGACATACAATCTTGATCAAACACTCAATCATGAACTGTTCCTTACCCTAAAGCGACATAAGTCAATGGTGGCACCATGTTAGCCGTCCTGCATATACACACATAGACACATATTTGTCCCTTTCTTTCTTTTCTTCTTCCCCTCATCCCATTTTCTCCTCACTTCTGAGTAGATTCCCTTCACACCTCCTAATTTATATTCCCACTTTCAGATTCTTATACCAGTGATACAATATGTTGCTTGCACATGAACCTCTGATTTATTTCACTTATAAGTATGGTGTCTAACTGTGACCATTTGCCTGTCAAAGCCCCAAATTTGTCTTTCTTTAGCTGAGTAATATTCCATTATATAAAAATGCCACATTTTTTTAATCCAGTCCTCTGTGGATGGACATTTGGGTTGCTTCCACAATTTAACTATTACAAATTGTGCTGCTATAAACATGGGTGCACATATATCGCGGTGATATGATGCTTTCAGATCTTCTGGGAAAATACCCAGAAACGGAATAGCTGGGTTGAATGGGACCTCAGGACTCTAAATTCTTACCACTTTATTTTTTTTTCTAGCTGCAATAATATATCCTCAATGATCAGTTCACCTTTTTTTTTTCTTCTGTGTAGAAGTCCTTTTGGCTAGTGGGAGGACCCAGCTGACCTGGTCTACTGCAAATTTATGCTGAGTATTTCTGCTACTTGGAAATCTTTTTTAAACCTTTTAATGGCTTCTTTGCACAGTTCTCATTCCTTTTAAGCCCCAGATCTGACTTCATTAGCCTTTTCTCTTAATAATATCTGCATTCAATCTGACACTTTCTTAGTGAAATTTTTCCTTTAATTTCCAAGATTATGCTACGTTTACTACTCCTGTGAGCTAGCTTCACCAGCTCTTTGTTTGTTAACCCCTGGCACTTCATTCTCTTTCTTCCTTGAATTAGAGGACAAGACAACACATCTGTACTTTTTCTATACCCATGCTGGGTGAGCTCACTCACTTCTACATGGATGACATCTACATTTCTGTTTCAGCTTGGATATTTCCCCAGGGTACTGGGATCACTCTCTGCTGACCGCTTGATTAGTCCATCAGATTAGTAACAAGGAAACAACAATCTTTGAGTAGCATTTTTAAGCTTCATGTGCTCTTCCTAAAACTAAAACTAAACATCTCTGAGTCAAGCTGTTCTCTCTTATCCATCGTATTGTGCAATAGTTGGAAAACCTTGAAGGCATCTTTAACTACTTTCTCTTCTGTGTCTCCTGTATATACAGAGGGCATTGTTGATTGTACACACAGCATCCCTCACCCCCTTCCTCTCTTCTCAAAGGAACCTCAATCTTGAACCAGCATCCTGTTGTCTCCCAGGCAGCACATGTGGCTCAGAAGTAGCATCTTCTCCCAAGTCCTGAAATGGCTCTAGAATGATCTAAGAAGCCACTCACGTTGCCACAGTGGCTCAGCAATTGGGACACAACCAGCTGTGCTCTCTGAGATTTGAGGAAAGATTTATTGGTGATAGCAGGGGAAGAAAGCTCTTTGGGAGAGTATTCAAAGTGAATCTCTGTCCTCCTTGCTTTCTCTCAGTATGTATTTATGTGTGTGTGTGAAGCACCGAGGTATTATGTTAACGGGACCATGAGGATGAAGTCAGCAAATGGACTTGTTCTGAGTTAGGAATCTCAAGCAGACAGAGCCTGGAAACCTGGATGCAGTGTGTCCCAAAGCTGCCTTTGGATCTTCAGCAATGCAGATCAATATTCTTTCTTTGTTGTTTACAATTCTGTTATTTGCAGCCAACGGCTTTATGTGAGAGAATGTTGTACGGTGTTAGTTTTGAAAGCAGCCTCGGTTTTGCCGTTCTTCCCTTTATGACCGTGATCGTTTTCATCCATTTCCAGTTACTGACAGCCTCTGGCTGATCCGCATGCTCTTACTCCCCTCTTTCTTGTTCATCGTTCACACTGCTGCCAGGTGACATCTCCTAGAAGACAATTTCCATGATGCCACTCTACTTCACAAACGCTACAGTGGTTTTATTTTTGCTCCCAGCTTTTTATCCAAACTTCTTTTCAAGGCTTTTAATATTTGGGTTTCTTTTCATGTATCCAGTATGTATTCATGTATTCAGTATTCTCTGAGTCCTCCCCTGTACACCGATAGTCTTTCTTCCTGTTCTCTCAAATGAGAAGTTTCCTCTATGCAAATTCAGTGTATATTTTTAGTTCTTATTCAAATTGTACCTTCTTCACAAACTCTTCCTGAATTGAGTCTCTTCCCTCAGTTTGTATTAAGGGCCTACTGTGTGCCAGGCACTAACAGGGCAGGGGAGCCATAAAGACAAATAACCACAGTCCTCTTTCCCGTGGGAGCGTGCTGTTGAATGCAGTGATTTTCAGAGTTGAAGCAAATTTGCTGTGCAAAATTTTATAGGCATCACAAATTTGACTTTATAGAATGTGATTATTAAGCTAATGAGACTATTTTAATTTATGCAAAATTTGAAATTGAGGTGTATAGATGAGTATGTTGTTCTGATATCTACCTTTGAAATTAATTTATATCTACATTTTATTGTGGTCACATAGTATTAAGAAAACTATGACTTGTACATGCTCAAATAGCTGTAAATGTTAATTTTTAATGATTTTTCTTGCAATCTCAGGATTCTCTTTAGAAGACAGAATCAATAAGAAAAGCTTTTTGACAGTTTCATAAACATTATCGCACCTGCCAGTGTTACCATGCCGATGGTGTCTAGTATAATAGATTCAGTGTATGTACAGTGTCCTTCATTTATTTCACATGATTATTTACCATGAACTACATGTGATGTCTCACTCTAGATCATGTATTCTCAACTAAGTGTAATTATTCCACTATGGAAAATATTGATTTTGGGGGCAAAATATTTTATACATTGAAATTTGAAAAGGCCTTTCAAAGAAACATATTCACAGTATACACATGGGGGCAATTAGGAAAACAATGTGTGGAAAACTTAGGGGGAACCATATGCACAAAAAGTGGAGATGTGCTCTTGTATGTTCTGCGTAAGTAGCAGTGGACAACAGAGAGAAAATGTACCAATACTCCATTCTCATGATCTCCTTGCTCACCTACCAAAGTCTCATCTTCAGAGACCATCACACTGGAGCTTAAAGACTCAACATATAAATTTGGGGGGACACAAACACTCAGCCCAACCTCACAGCACAGATAGCGTCATGGGGAAGGGGCAAGTGCATACTGAAAAAGAGATAAGTAAGCTGTATCCTGTCTTTAAAAAAGTAGTACAGGACCAGGAGAAAAGTAAATTGCAGAACAGAGACAGGAAGCGAATGTGTGGATGGTTAGGACATTAATAACACTAGCCAAGATGACCGTGAACATTTGAGTGCAGACCTTCACTGGCATGGAGGGGAGTAGGAACTCACCAGTGACTGGTTGTACAAAGCCCCCCGCCCCTGTCTGCTCCAACGAGGGGCCAAATGTGGATTAACAAACCAGTGTGCTAGGAGAGACATGAAGGGTGGACAGTAAAGGTGGTGTCAGCATTCACAAGGTCTCAGTCACAGGCACCATCGAAGGATGCTGTTGCTCAGATTTATAGGAAGAGAAGCAGTTAAGGGGTTTTGAGAAGAAAATGGCATAATGTGATCTACATCGTACCCAGGTCACTCTCACCGCTGTCCTAAGAATGGACTGAAAGAAACAAAGGGGGTACCAAGGAGGTGGACCGGGAAGCCCATCAGTCTGTCTGGGCTGCACCACAAAATGCTGCAGCTGGCAGGGGCGGGGGCTTAACCAAGAGTCACTCAGTTGTCATGGTTTTGGGAAGCTGGGAAGTACAAGACCAAGGTACCAGTAAGGTTAATTTCATTCTGAAACCGTTTCTTTCAGCTTATAGGCAGTCACCACTTTGCTCTGTGTTCACATGCTCTTTCCGTGGTGGATGTGCCTGGGGGCAGGAGGAGAGAGAGAGAAGCAGAAAGCGTGAGCGAGAGAGAGAAACTTGTGTATCTCCTTCTGCTGCATAAGAAGGAAGCTAATCCCAAAGTATCACACTCCGTTCTCATGACCTTGTCTCTCACCTCCCGAAGACCCATGCCTAAACACCATCACTTTGAGGGTTAGAGATTCAACACACAGATTCCCAGGAGACACACACATTCAGTCCATAACAGAAGACGACTACAGACATTCCAGTGAGGGGAGGGAGCTTCGATGGCACGGCCCGGGGGCAGGTAGAAGTGCTGGAATGGTGAATATAGTTTAAAGGAAGAGCAGATGGATGTATTAACTGAGCTGATACGGCAAGTAAGAGTCAAAGCTGTTGAAGGGTTTTTGATGTATCTATTATTGTTGTTGCTTTTACTGTAGTTTTCAGTATTAATAAGTTGAACAGGGACACCCCAAAACGTCTAACATTCTTTGAAACAACAGAGTGAACAAATGTTTGGTTTAATGAGTTTCAATTTGAAAATAAATGTCAGGGAGGCATTTTAAATTTATTTTTGTTTGTTACAATGGCTTAGGGACAACTGGCATCTAAAGGACAGATCCAAGCATGTAAATAGTCTTGCAATGCATAGGACGGTCCTGACCAATTAAAGGAGAGTTCTGTGACAAATTCCAACGACACTCCAGCTGAGAAACACTGGAGGAGTTTCTTTCATGTATTTGTTTCATTAAATCTATTTTTTTACTTGAGGGACCCAGAAAACAGTCTCTTACTGACAGTCATTTCATATACAATTTCCACCAGTTAAGTTCTAAGGGCCTTGTGGGCAGTTGTTGGCTCATATATTTCTTTTGCTCTTCTTATACCTAATGGCAGAAAATGCCTTCATTTTGAAATCTCTCTTGCTCTCACCACATGTGGCCATCTGCTCTCATTTTAATCCATTTCTAACTGAAGTGCAAGAAAAGATGTATGCAAAGCTGATCCTAATGCTATTCAAGGACTGCTTTTTGCTTAAAGGATTCAGGATACAGGTGATGATAAATATTAGTTCTTAGTAGCAATGCCAGAAGTCACAATTTCTTGATTGATGAAAATTTCAACCTTAAGTACAAGGTCCTTTGTTGCGATAACTTTGCCCATTTTCTTATATGCATATCTGTACAATTGAAATTAGTTTTGGCTAAATCAATGAAATACTTTTTCTTCAAGCATAACCCTCTGTTAATTTTTTCACATTCTCTGGCATATTTTGTCCAGGTGTAGCAGTTTTTTTAAAACATACTTTGTGACCTCATAGAAGAATGGACTGAATAATGGCCACAAAGGAGTGGGAGAGCAAGGTTGAGGGAGAGAGGAAAGAAGTTAGGTAGGTGTGTCAGATGGGTAGGGAAGGATTAGTTCTGGGTTTCTACAGTGCTGTGGGGAACTATTGGTTTGCAACAAGCAGTGATAAATTTCAAAATAACTAGAAAAGTACAAAATTTCCAACACATTGATGATTAATGTTTGAGGAAATGGATACGTCTATTACCCTGATTTGATCATTTCACCTTGTATAGATGTATCAAATTGTCTTGGCTACTTTCCTCTCATTGCTGAGACAAAAACCTGATACCCAAAATTAAGGCAGGAAAGCTTCATTTAGCTTATAGTTTATGGAGGTTTCAGTCCATACTTGGCTGGCTCCAAGGCAGAGTGACACATGGCACAGGGCAACCCTTCATGGTGGTGGAAGACTGCACAAGCAGCAAAAGCAAAAGGGAGGAGTGGTGGCAAGCAGCCTCTTTCTACCCCTTACATAGGTAAACTATCTGCCCCAAGGTGGATGTAGCACTCACACCCATGATCGCAGCATTGGACTATGGATTAATCATAAATCTAGAAGCCTGCACCTATGACTGCATGAGGATTTGGGGGAAATGCAGACACAAACCATAACATTCCACCCTTGGCTCCCCAAAGACTCATGCACATCCTTTATGCAAAAGATGTTTTAGTCCAGCTCTAAGAGTTGCCAAAATCCTAACAGTTTCAACTTGCTGAAGAGTCTAAGTCCTAAGTTTCCTCTGAGATGTACAGCAAACGCTTGGCTATGAGCCCACAAATGAAAAGTTAAACACTTCCAACACGCAATGGGACAAGATAGACATTTCCATTGCAAAAGCTACAAACTGGGGGATACAGAAAATTAGCACCAAAGCAAGTCCAAAATCCAGCAGGGCGAACATTCAGCCCTATAGTTTCATGTCCAGCATAGGAAGAAATCTGTGGCATACTGTGAGCTTCAAAGGGCTTGCATAAGTCCACTCCGATGGCACTACCAGTGGTTACAGCTCCCACAGCTTCTCTCTTGAGCCCACTTTGCTCCCTTCTTGCAGCTTTCCTCAGACAATCCATGTTTCTGGCTTTTCAAGACTTCTGAGGTCTCCACTGCACCTTTCACTTCACACTCACAGCTTCACACACTGCCCTCTCAGGGGCACACTGCCTGGCCGCTCAGGCCTTCTTCTGCAATCTGGGTGGAAGCCTTTTTAACCTCAGAATTCTTGCACTCTGTATGCACCTAAAACTAGTGCTATGTGGATGATGCCAAGGTCTGTTGCCACCTGGAGCAGTAGCCAAGCTTTCCCTTCTTTTGGCCAGAGGAGTCGAGTGCCTGAATTGCTGGGCACTCTGAATCCAGTTCTGAGGAACAAATTATGTCGCCGCCATTCTGGAACCTGGTGCAGCCGCTGCTGCCGTTCTAGAACCTGGTGCTTTGCAGCTTTCTTCTCCAAGCAAAATCTTTCACCTTTGCAGTTTTGAGGCTGCAAAGAGTGGAGACTTGCTGCGTCTTGTGATGTCCTCAGGTCATCTTTTCCATTCTCTTGTTCCTTCTTAGCAATCAAGATCTCGGCTCTATCCTTCCAGTGCACAGCTTTACTGAAGCTTCCTTTCTGGCCAAACTCATGTTTTAAATCATCCTGCTGGGCTCTTTGCTCTTGATTCTCAACATAAAATCTGGCTAAAAGCCTACGATAGCCATGCCACTGCCCTAACGTTTGACTACTGGGAAATTTCTTTTGCCAGATTAATCAGTCTCAGGGAAAGTCTCTGGACATGAGCAAAATGCAGACAAACTTTCTGCCAAGCGATAACACACATCATCTGGAATCCAACAACCAATGCAGTCCTTCTTCCCAGGAGAAACCTCCCAAACCTGATCTTTACTGGCAAGATTTCTATGAGGCTTCTGGTCTCTTGAGCTTTGACCAGAATCTCCCATACAGAACAGCCAAAGGTATTTGAGCTTTACTCTTTCAGGAGACATCTCCAAACCTTTCCAAACTCTTCCCACAAGCCATTTCCAAAGGCTCTTGAACCACATGGTCAGGTATAGTAACAGCAACGACTTCACTCCAGTGGTACCAAATCCTATCTTAGTTACTTTTCTCTTGTTGCTGAGACAAAATATCTGACACCCAAAATTAAAGAAGGAAAGGTTTATTTAGCTTACAGTTTGTGGAGGTTTCAGTCCACACTTGGCTGGCTCCAAGGCAGAGTGGCACATGGCACAGGGCAAGCCTTCATGGTGGTGGAAGACAGCAAAACAGCAAGTGCAATAGGGAGGAGTGGCAAGAAGCAGCCTGTTTCTCTCCCTCACATATTCAAACTACCCACTCCAGGGCAAGTGTAGCACTCACACCCATAATCCCGTCATTGGACTGTGGATCAGTCATAAATCTGGAACCCGCCCCATGACCGCATGAGGATTTGGGTGGACATGCAGACTCAAACCATAACACAAATTATCGTAATGTACTCCATAAAGATGTATAAATATTATGTCTCAGTAAAGAAAAAAACTATTTTAGAGTACATTAAGGTTCACAGAAAAATGGAGTGGAAGGAACAAAGATTTTCCATTTACCCTTTTCCCCAACACACACACGTGAAGCCATTACTAGCATCCCTCACCAGAGTTCTTTGTTTGTTACAAATAATGGACTTACACTTACACATCATCACCTATTGACACAATTTACATTAACCCTGAGCATCTTAGATTCTATGGTTTAAACAATGTATAATGATAGGCGTCCACCATTAAAGTGTCACATAATGCACTTTCATCGTACTTTTCCTTTGTGCTCAACTCACTGGCTTCTCCCTTTCTCCTAATCACTGGCAACCACTGATCCTTTTACTATCTCCATAGTTTTAACCATTGTAGTTGACTTTTAATTAGGCCCAGTGATGCTGATGACTGGGTACATATAGCTCAGTAGTACAGCACTTGTCTAGCATGTAATGAGGCCCTGGGTTCAATCCTCAGCCATAGTAAAAAAAGAAGGGGAGTAATATTGAATCTATATTCATTACAGTGCTTTTCTTTCACCTACAATAATTTTTACAATACTTTTTGATGTTTTTATATAATAATCAGAGTTATCATTTCAATGGCTCCATATAGCCCAACATATTTACCAGTAGTTTCTTTCGTTTTTATCAGACAATTTGTTCTTGTCCTTTACCAGTTATGTATAATATTTGTGTAGTCTTTCTGACCTTTATTTCTGTCATCTTCTATTAAATGGTCACTTCCCTGTCAATGAAGTAACCACTCCCCTACCCATTTTCTTGTCTTCTTACTACTTGGAGATTTTACACATGCTAGCATCACGTCACCTCTATGACCTATCTCTGATCAGTGATAGATGCTTGATCTATCCAGATTTTCCTCATTGTTCACATCTTAACTTCTTATAGCTGAAGCTTCTGATCTCATGCTAGTCAAGAATAGATGTTATAGTGTGAAACATATGGATAGTCAGATTTTTCATGGTAAGAGAGAATAACCAAGAATAAATGAAACCTAAAAAAAACCCCAAAAACCATGTATTTCCTTTTTTTGATGAAATCCAAAATTATAGTCAATACTTTCTCAAGATACCCATGGATTACTTTATAATAACATATAGTAGCTTTCAATGTTTCCAACATTGAAAGAAGGCAAACATATGAACAGCAATAATAACATTATTTCATATGTCTAATCTAGGATGAAATGATGTTTTTATAGAAGATGTGGCCTCAGTTCAAATAGCATCATTACCCGGTGCAAAGGACTGCGGTAGCTTTTGATGTCGAGGCACTTTAAAACTATCAAAACGAAGATTCCCTACAAGTGCAAGTCAGAATGAATGACAGAAATCTCAAAGGAACTGACCAAACCAAGAAAGCTTAGAGAGTTGGTGGCTACACAACCTAAAGAAATCAGTTTTGTATATGCGACGAAAAAGAGAGAGCTCAATTTACTATTCACCAAGAAAGACAAGTAGTTATGAATAAGCATAAAAATGGGCAAGATCTATATAAGGGATATTTTGAAATGCTACTGAAAAATACAAAACGTGATGAATACAAAATGTGTACCATTTCTTTGATAGTAAAAACCAACACTAAAAAGATACAGTTTCATAAAAATGACAATAGTAATTTCATTTTGGAATTACCCAGCTGATCTAAAGTTCAAATGAAAAAATAATTAGAATAGTAATCGTCAAGAAGTATCTGGCAGAGAAGTCATGAGAAGGATTAGCTCTTCCCTACATTGAAAAATGTTTTAAATTTTCAGTAACAAAAATAACACAGTATTGCTACTTGAATACAAAGCCACATCAATGGAATTGAGCAGAAAATCCACAAATAGGGTTAACATAAAACATTGAAAATGTGAAATTTAGCATACAAGAATGGTGTCCCCGCAATCAGCCGGGTGAGGGTGAAGTTTCGGTGCGTAGATCGGGGCAGTCAGTGGCTTTCACAGGGGCGAGCTGAATAATACTTTGTTTTGGGATTGACTTCCTCTCCTTCTGTTTCCCCTTTCTATCCTTCATTCTTATTCCAGCTCACACTTTCTAACCAAGTGCTTGCATGAAAAGGCTCTGCAGACCTGGATTTATAGGGCTAAATGAGGAGCGATCAGTTAATAAGGTCAAGTGCTAATCCAGCATTTTGCAAGAATCATTCATCACTGAATCTGTAATTATTTATATTTATTGCTACGTTAAAAATATTCAAGAGCAAAACTAAACATTTGCCATATCCATAGCTTAGGTGAGGAATTCGGGAGAGGCTTATCGGCATGGTTCTGGTTTAGGAGAGGATTCTAATCAGGAGGCTGCAGTTACCTAAACAGAATCTAGGGCTGGAAGCTAGACATGGTGTCACAGCACCTTGTAATCCCAGCACTCAGGAGGCTGAGGCAGGAGGATTGCTGTGAATTCGAGGCCAGGGTGGGCTGCCTAGTGAGTTCAGGGCCAGTCAAAACTACATAAAGAGACCATGTCTTAAAAAAACAACAAAAAACAAAACAACAAAAAAAGAGATCTAGGGCTCCTTTTTTGGCTTCTAAGGTGACTCCCTCACTGGAGTAGAAGGTATACTAGCTGTTGGCAGAAGGTTACAATTTTTCTCCTGGGCTCTCTGATGGGCTACTTAGATGCCCCTGCAACATGGCAGTGGGCCTTCTTCAAAGTGAGCAATTTGAAAGAGAAAACAGGAAGAAACCCCATGTGTTCTGTGATCTGACCTCAGAAGTCCACCATTTTGGCGATTTTCTCTTGGTTAGGCATAGCAGCTCTTTCCCACACAGGAGGAGACCGTGCAGAGGATGAGGCCAGGTGGGGAGGACCACTGGCCTGCTCTTGCAGGTCGGCTTCTGCAGCAAGCCTCTTCTTGTTACCTGTGATGAGCTTAGAGACAGTTAGACCTCTTTGTAAACCTACTGACTTCTAAGAAATACAAATGATGGAAAACATTCATGAAATAATGAGAATAATATAGCTTCTATAATAAATTCTTTTTTCTTTCTATTCCATTAGATTTCATTGTCAATACATGCTCTGAAATTTGTAACTGGGAGAGCAGTGTTATGAAATACTTGGTGATATCCACAGGATCAGTAATCATATGCCAAAATTGTCCTTAACGGGACATTTAATGTACAACAGATGGGTCAGTGATGATTTCAGGCTCATCTGTTGAGTATTAATGCTTGCTTCTCTTGTCCACCTATCAGTGTGCATCTAATATAGTTTAAAGCTGCCCAGATTTTAAAAGTTTTATGTCCATTCTTTTATCATTTTTAAAGGCCCTTCCAGCAGGTTAAGCAGGCAAAGTCTCCATTAATGAATTGTGAAATTAATGAAACTAAGAGTGAAAACACAAATGGCATTTTCAAAATAGGCCCTTGGTCTCACCTTCAATGTGGAAGAATCATCCAAGGGCTTTATTTACAGATACAGTTTCAGGACCCCACCACAAGAAGAATCCATCAGAGCTGGAATAGGGCCTCAAACCCAAACTGTAAACAGGTACTGACAGAATTGTGAACTAGGTGATCCAGGGTAGTGCAGGGCTGCACTGGCATTCAAAGTTTGCCTTGACATAATATGTAGCATCCTGCAAATTAATAGAGAAAATGCCAAACTTCTGACAAGAAGATCTACCAAACATGAATTATTTAAAGAATGATTTTAAAGAAAGGCAAAGACATAAGGTTAAACTTGGGCTTTCTATAGTGAGAAGTAAAGGCATAAAGAAAGAAGAGGGTCTATTTGAAGCAGCAAGGTACAGAGACAGTGGTGTTTCCTCTTGTTATCTGGAAATAAGAGTGACCTGACCTGGATAAAGACATTAGAACTGCAACAAGCATCGAGCGGAACTACAATAAAATGCTGTTGTTGAATATGACGATATTCTAAACTATCACTCAGACTGGACCAGAACATATATTGTTCTTTTGGAAATATTGGTTAAAGATCATCATACATTAACCAGTTTAAAGATTGATAGCAGACCCCACTGTGTATAGTCCCCATAGTTTGCTATAAAATACAAAGAATACAATGTACATTGAGTCCAGATATTGTCAGAGAATATCCAGCTGCTCCAAGTTAAGAAACACAAACAACAACAGCAACAACAACAATAAAAATACCTCTGTGTTGCTTTCCCGGGGCTGTTGTAACAAAGTACCTACAAACCAAGTGACAAATGATAGAAATTAATTTTCTCATAATTCTGGAGTCAACAAACCTGAGGTCAAGATATTAGCAGTTTGGGGCTTTCTGAAGGTCATCAGGAAATAGCCATCTATGTCAGGCTTCTCTTGTTGGCTTGTAGATGGCCAGTTTTCCTCTCTATCTTCACTCTGTCCCGATTTCCTTTCCTTATAAAGGACATGCTATATTAAGTTAAGGTACACCGAAAGGCTTCATTTTGACTCAGTGCCCTCTGTAGATATTCTATCTCTAAATAAGTTCTGAAGTACTGAGAGTTTGGTTGGCAACATATTAATTTTGTAAATGACACTGTTCAATGCATTAAAAATCCATTTAACTCTTCTTGTAAGATCTTACTAACTTATAAATTTTGGGATTGGGATCAAGTATCCCTAATAAGTAGGTTTAGAACACACACACACACACACACACACACACACACACACCTGACACAGACGTGCAAAGATCACTCTCTTTACTGACAGATTTTGGAGTAAAGTTTTAAATTTTATTTTATATTTTTTAAGGAAATAAGGGTAGTAAAATTGGAGGTATTATGAACAACATAAAAGAGTAAACATCTTTTTTGGTTCTCAAAGGGCTTATATTTACAGGGCACATAAGAAATAAATAAGTCAGGGGAAATGAAGACACCTGCACAAGGGTCTACTAGTTGAAATTAATTTAGCTCAGAATGTGACCAAATGTGATGAGTGATACTTCAGGTCATACATAGGAAATGCTCAACTGAATGGACTACTTATTGCTTTACTGGTACTACCAACCTGGTACTTTTCCAGAAAGACTATACAACTTGAGTGACAGTGTACAAACGGGAGTAGGCTAATGAAGTAAAACCTGTAGAGCATGTTTGGCTGGAGCTGGTTATGTTGCTTATAATCTTGAGTAATAAGAATTAAGTGTTCAATCAACTTCATGTTTTATGTAAGTCACACAATGAAGCTTTCTTGTTGTTATCGTTGTCGATATTTTATTTATTTAGAAGTATTCATCATTTAATAAATCCTCTGAAATATCTTTCGGGACAAGATGGGATATAAATACAATATATTACTCAGAGGCGATTATTTTGCTTTATTTCATTCGCCATGGGAAAATACTTTTGTAAGTCAAGCCAGCTTTAAAGCCGCAAATAAAAAAATATGAGCTAATGAAAGGTCAAATTACAGGCAAACTAAATCATGTAATTTAGATAGGATTGCTTTCCTCATGAGAAAGTGGAATTGTGTCAGTAAAGTCAATTGTGGATTTAATAGGAGAAAAGGTCTCTGATCCATAGCTGCATGCATTTTTTGTAATAAACAGAAATAGAAGTGAATAATAGTGACTTATAGCTTCTCTTGTTGGCTTCTCTTGATCATGAAATTTCATTATTTTATGCATTTTTGGTGCATTCTTTTAGCTTTGTGTTTCCTCATCTTCCCTACAAATCAATCAATCTATCTATCATCTATCATATTATTTTAGTTTTCTGACATCCATAAGGAAAATGATTGTACCATAAACAAGATTCTTGGTCTATTTTCAGTTGTGCTTCCCTATACATCTTTCTGAAGGTGTACAGAAAAATAGCATGATATAAAACCTAGGATTTCAAACTTACTTCTTACAAATTACAAAAATGTGTGCATGCATACACATACACACACACCATTTCACTGAGCTAATATGAGTTGTCTAAAAAGAGATAAAAGAATTTAAGTAATATGGCTTTATTCTTCTGAGTTTTTTCTTTGTATGTGTAGAAAATGTAATTATAGTTTTGAACCAATAGAATTACATAAGAACTAGAGAACAAAGCTTCATTTGGAGAAGGACATTCTTTTTTTTTTTTTTTTTTGGCGGTACTGGGGATCAAACTCAGGGCCCTGCGCTTGCTAGGCAAGCGCTTATTCCACTGAGCTATATCCCCAGCCCCTAAGTTTTTTTGTTTTGTTTTGCTTTTGACATTCTTATTAATATTGTTTTTTTCATTGTCTCATTAGATTTTTGTTTAATATAGAACTTTGTTGTGTGTAATACAAGGCAAAGAATTGTAAGAAAAACAGAGAAAATGTTTGTGTGGCAAAAATCTGTGGCTAAAAACTCATCGCATGCTGACTGTGCGTTCATCTCTTCATGGTAGTGGCTGTACAGCCAACTAGACCTGGGCTTACATCTCTGCTTTGACAGGAGTTGGAAGGGGTCCTTCCTCTTTCTAAGTCTCATTCTCTCCATCTGTAAAATTGAGATGGTAACACCCATTTGATTGGACTTTGTGGCGTATAAAATGAAATAATGATGGTATATTTTACATTAGCAGGGATTACTTCTGCTAGCACTTTCCAAAACTAGTTTAAAGGTTAATCTATCGAAACTAGAGTTTGAAAAATAAGACTAATAATGTATTAGAGTTGGAGGAAATGGAGATTAAATTAGTCAACCATGCACTCCAAGAAAATACTCCTAACTTCGTAGCCACTGCCTGAATGTTGTCAGTAAAGAGACGCTCACCATCTGTCCATGTTGCTGACTTTCTGAACTGTTTTAATTACTACCATACTTTTCTGTATCACTCCATACATAAAATGTTGACTCCCTGACTCAAAGCTAACACTGGAAAAGGAGACAACCTGATTGCAGCACATGGTATGTGGACTTTACACTTGTAATGACTACGGTTCACATAGCAAGGAAAATACATCCACATTATAATATCTAAATGAAATACTGCATGCCTGGGAGCACATCCTTTAAAAAACAGATGGCTCTTTGTTGAAAACAAAATATGATTATGATGTTTGCATGCAAAAAGTCTTATACTGTCTAATTAGAATAAGACTGGTTGTAGCTGTTTGGGAGTGCAAAATTCTTCAAATCAGTAGAGAAATCTCTTATTCTTGACTCATTGCAATTGAGAACAAGATGCAGATAAAATGTCTTTTTAATGAATATTATTATGATGCCCAGACCTACGCAATAAAACTATGTGGAGATCCAGACTGGTTTCAAAACACAAAAAGTGCTCAAAAGATACAGTGAATGATTAATTTTTAAAATTATTGCAATAAAAGATACATTGCCAAGCATGATGGGGTAGGTGTGTTCAAAGCAAGGGGAAGTATTTTGATGAAGTGGAAATATGTCTTCAAGTAATAATTTTAAAAATTTAAACATACGCTATATTTTATGATCATCCCTTACTGATCAGGTGTTTACAACAATTTCTGTAAATAAAAGCATTGTAAGACAGACAACTAATATCTAGACTATATAAAGAACTCAAAAAAGTAGATCCTCTTAAAATAAAAGACCAAATCAAGAACTGGGCAACTGGGGTGGGGATGTAGCTCAGTGGCAATCACAAGGCCCTGAGTTCAATTCCTGGTACCAAAAAAAAAAAAAAAAAGAATTGGGCAATTGAAATGAATACACACTCTTCAGAAGTACAAATATTCAATAAATATGCACATGAAAAAATGTTCAACCTCTCTGACCATTAGTGAAGTGCAAATTAAAACAACACTGAGCTGAGAGCAGTGGCACACACCTGTAATCCCAGCACTTGGCAGGCTGAGGCAGGAGGATCACTGCAAGTTCGAGGGTAGTCTGGGCTACAAGTGAGTTCAAAGCCAGCCTTAACTGCATAGTGAAACCCTGTATAAAAAAAAATCAAAAACAAAACACATTGAGATTCCAGAATGCTCCAGAAATAATGGCTATCATCAAGAAATCAAATAATATAAAATGTTGGTGGGCTGTGAGGAAAAAGAGAACCTACTACATGGTTGGTGGGAATGTAAACTAGTATAATCACTATGGAAATCAGTGTGGAGATTCCTCCAAAAAGTAAAAATACAAATTCCATTTGACCCAACTATTCCTCCTCTAGGAATCTGATCCAAAGCATGAAGCATGAAGACATCACGTTATAGTCATACGTGTTTAGATGAGCACAATTCATAATAGCCGAATCTTATGCCTATATGTCCATCAACAGATAAATGCTTAAAAATGAGATATTTATACACAGTGAAATACTACTCTGACATAAGAAAGGAAACCTTGAGTCATTTGTAGAAAAATAGATATACCTTGAGACTATAATGTTAAATGAAGTAAGTCAGTCATACAAGCTTAAATATTGCATGCTTTCTCTTTTCAGAGAAACCCAAATTTGAAGAACAGAACAAAAGGTAAATAAGAAACAGTGTGATAAATCTTTTCCCAATGGAAAGGGGATCTAGAGATGGAGAGAGGGCAGAGAGAGGGAGGGGAAGGTTAAGTGAAAAGAAGTAAGAAGTGAATGTACATGTGCTGACTCCCAGGGTGCAGGTAGACATTGTGTATTGTAAACACATGCTAATGAACGTTTTTTTAAAAAGAAACAAATTACACCAGATGTATTCATTGGACCCGGCACCATGCAACTTCTGGTTCTTCCCCAAAGTAAACATGACTATAAAGAGTAAATGTTTTCAGCTGATGCAGGCATCAGGGCAGACATGACTATGCAACTAAAGATATTCAAGAAAGAGGACTTCAGGGACTGCTTCGGACAGTGACAGGAATTTTAGAGACTGTATATTCAAAGCGAGAGGGGAAACGTGTTTTACTGAATCTTGTTTATTGCCCCCAAAGCCTCACACAGCCATGGGGGCCAGGCTTTTCACATGTGGCTGGATCAAGAATTTGCGCCTGATTCACGGCCCAGTGCTGGGATTATGTGTGTGAGTGACGCAGCGCCCTAGAGTGGGGAGACTGAACACAGTATGAGGGAGAGCGAGAGTCTTGTCGCGCTTTTGTTGTGTTTGCTGTTGTTCTCTGCCATGAGCTGCGGCCTCTGCCGTGCGATACCCGGCCTTGGAGCCAGCCACCATGGACTGAACCCTCTGCAGACTGGGAGCTAAATAAGCCTCTCCTCCTTTAATTTGGAGTATAGAGTACTTTGTCTAGGGTTTCTTAAGTAATAAGAAAAGTAACTAAGACACTATAATTAACTTTTCAAAATTTAAACATTCACAAAATTTTATGATCCACCTTGTATACTATTTTGTTTTTAATATACAACATTGATGTCAAAAAGTTAGCATAACTGCCTTCACCAGTCCCTATGATTCAAGAGTCTATTTTCTTAAATGTGGCTTTGACATTTATTATCGCACTCAACTTCAAACAGGTGAAACATTTGTTTAAGTTCTGAGAGAGATGAGTAAAAATTTACTGCCACTGGGAGGGAGAGAGTACAGAGAACAAATAGATTAGCAAAATCATTGAGAGGAAACGGGGAGAGTGGAAATGTTCCTGAGTTAGGTATCTGTTACCAGGCCAGTGATCAAAGCAAGCTGCATGGGTGAACCCAAAATCACAGGGTAGAGGACTTCTCCTGTGGAGGGAGGGAGAAGGAATAAATATTTTTAAATGATGCAATCTACCACACCATCTACAACTGAGCTTGGATTTTCTGAAGGAATATACCTTTTGTGTATTTGCTAAAATATTATACTTTTAACTTTCCAAAATAAAGGATCATACTGGTAATGAGTAATGTAGCCAGATTCCCACATTGTGAATCCTCCTGTCCTTTCTGACCTTGATGTGAGCGGCCAAGTACGTCGGTTTCTCTTGCAGCCTCATCCCTAAGTGTACACAGCATTTTCGGTTGACCTACTATTTTACATCTTCCAACAAACAAGGTAAAACACTTGAATGTGCTGGGAGACCCACAGCAGAAGGTGGCAATGTAGGGCCAATCATTATCTAATTATTTAGCCTTGACAGCTTTTCTGCAGTTGTTTTGATGTTATTTAGAACATTTACAGGATAGAGAAAAAATCTGGCAAGATAAGCACGTGATATTTTTCCTCATCTCTTCCTCCAAGGGACATTACTTTGTAATTTGCTTAGCATTTTAGTAAATCCATTAACCTTTCACCCTAGACTTTGAAAATGGATTTGATGGTTTAGTTCTGCTCCCCAAGAAGTCTATAACCACATCATAAGCTGCATAATGTAAGACATTAATTGGAATGTATTTTCAGGCCAAACTCAAGAGTTAGGAAAATGGAAGTATAGAAAACAGGTTTTGGAGAAAGCCAAAGAAACTTGCCCATCTTTGCTCTTGCTGGTTTTGAGAGTGCTTGAATTTATGTTGATGGGAATGGCATGTACTAGTAGTGTGGCTCAAAATACAAACTGAATTTTGAACAATATGTCTTTAAAATAAGCCTGTGCATGTTCCTGTATGAGGTTGCCCGCCCTTTCTTTCATTCTTTCTTTTTATTTTGTTTTTTTGAGACAGGGTCTCTCTATGTAGTTCAGGATGGCCCTGAACTCACCATGCAACTCAGACTGGCCTTGAACTTGTGGTGGTGCAGCTGCCTCAGCCTCCTGAGTGCTGAGGTTGTGTTGGCATGTGCCAACACACCCAGCTGATATTCTTTATTTAATCTCTGACAATTCTTTTTGGTTTCTCTAGATGCTGTGATGTTTCAGGTCTGGAGTTACAAGGAATATATCTGAAGGAAGGATCTCAGTCTGGACAGAAGTGCTCTTTCCGAAAGTCAGTTTTTGCTTTTCTATTGCCCTGTTTCACTTTCTGAATCAATCCTGAAAAGCAGGAAATATAGTACATGAATAATCTCCTTAAGTTAATATGAGCACAGAACTAAAGAGGCAGCCCTGTTTCTTTTCCTTCTCACACAGGTGTGATTATTCTAGCAGTGAACAGCTCAGCAGGTTCCTTGTGCCCATCTGCTGTCTGCCACCTGGGTAGCCTGCCCACCTCTGCACTTCTTGTGCACCTGCCATGCAGGGACAGTACCTACCCCGTGCCTGATCTTGTGCTCTGTCTGCTGTTTAGCACCTGGAAAACCAGCCCCATCCTGGTGTTCCTTCACTGAGGAGGTCACATCTGATGTCTCCAGTCCTTGGACCCTGGATCCACCGCTACCTAACTGACTTTACAAAGGTTAAGCTTGTACAGGCTAATTTCTTTCATCTTTCTTGTATTGGATCAGAGATTCTTCTCCAGCCCAATTTTGTATATTATTGAGATGCCAGAGGTCTTCATCTGATTTTAGATGAACAAAAATTTCCAGGGGAGGAGAAATGTGGATGCAAATATTAATGTCATCTCCAGTTGTCCTTTTATGAAAAAAGCCCTTATGAGAAGATGTAAATCATTGACTGGATAGAGCTTTATTATTTTGTGAAATGCAAGTGATTGAGGAAGGGATAGATTGTGGTTGGTTTTAATATGGAAGTCTCTATATTTTACGGTTTTATCTTTTGTAAAATAAATGGAAAAATCCTGGGGTACTCTTTTAAAGAAAGCTCCCTTAAGAGCCCCAACATATTATTCAGTCTTATCATTTTTTTGCAAGACACGTAGGAAGTTGAGTAGTGTGAGTTGGAGGAGAAGCATTGGAAAGAAAAGCAAGTATTGAATAAGAATGAGGAAAAATGTCATTAAGAAAGAACAAAATAATTATACACAGTGGAAAGCAGGATGCTGTCCTTGTCAAAGAGAAGGAACATTTAAATACTTGTGTGGGACTAAAAGACCTACTCATTAAAATTAGTAAAATATTCTTTGGAAAAAAATCCACTTCCAAAATTATACTGGCAAATTTGGTGCTATTTTGTGTTATTCATGGTAACCTAGGAACGTAGAATTTTGGCCTAGGAAGAGATTTGTTTTTAAAAAGTCATTTAGAATAAGTCCATTTCTTTATAGACATGGAAACTCAGGCACAGGGAATTTAAGTAACTTCTAAAATCTATCAGTTATAGAATTTACATATGAATAAATAGCCCCTAATTTAATGGTCTGTGGTAGCCGAACAATGACCATCCAAAGATGTCCATCCACATCACAATCTCAGACTTTTCGCTGATGGCTGACGTTACCTTAAGTAGCAGCGGGGACTGTGTAGGTGTAAGGAAGCGAAGAGTAGAACTGGTTGGGAGCCGTGTAATATCAGGGTAATAGGAGAGCAGAAGGGCCAGGGAAGAAAGATGCGGCGACGGAAGCAGAGCTCAGTAATGAGGTGGAGGAAGGGGCCCCGGCCAGAGAATTCAGTGGCCTCGGGAAGTCCGAGCAAAGAATCAAGTTCTCTCTCTCGCCAACTTGTTGATCTGAGTCCACTTCAGATTTCTGACCTCTAAAAATGCGGGATAATGACTTTGCGTTGTTTGGGTTCATGTTAATTTTGTGTAGTGCAGCAGAAAACGAGTACGCGCCCTTTTCATTTCAGCAGTTTACTTCCTGTCCGTAGAAGAAACATGAGAGTTATTGAAAGAAGTAGAGTAATCCAGGAACAACACTGAAAACTCCAGTTGCTGTTACAGACAGACTGTGATGCAGCTTTCAAAACCAACTGCGGGTTGACACATGAGCTAAACATGCTATATTAAATCTTACTAGTTAAAACAGCTCTGTAAGTTTTGTGTCAAAAATGCGACAATAGAATTTTAAAATTAAATGAAAAACTACTGTATCAGGAGTAATTTTGTGGCAAAGTACCAAGGTAACTCTGGCTCATTTAAATAAAAACAGAATCTAGAGGTTAGAAGTCAAATTGCAGAAGGAACAGATAATCTTACAAGACTTACTAGGTGACTATCTTTGCTTTCTGTCTCATTCTGCATAATATCATGGTTCTTCCTCTTTTTGTAGGTAGACTTATTTGTAGCCTAATATTTTTTTCATTTTAGTGTAGCATAGGTTGAATCTGGCTGCTCCAGGTTTTCTTAAATCCCAGTTTGAGTCCACCAAACACTGGCTGGACTCATTATTCTTCGATATGATCTACAGGGAGAGAAAAATTGAACTGGTCTGGTGGACCAGAGATACATCTCGATCTACCAGGAATAAATTGGATGTACTGGGTCTCATCTGACCAATTATGCGACTGTAGTGTCCCATGTTCCTGCTTATTGGAGGTTGTGTAGAGACACTATCACAAAAGGGAGGGTGCCGTGTGACCAGTGAGTCAATTACTATGTAAACATCATAGCATGACCCAGATGGGGTGGTGCACATCTATAATTCCAACACTGTCAGTTTGAGGCCAGCCTGGGCTACATAATGAATTTAAGGTCAGTTTGAACCACATAGTGAGATGCTGTCTCAAAAAAACAAAAACAAAAACAAAACAAAAAACATGTACCATGGAAGTGGAATTAGAAACATTTATAACATTAAATGTAACATATTGTTTTGAAAATAAGGAATATGTAAACTACACATTATAACGAGAGAGATAAAAGGATTCACAAAGTAACATATAAAATAAGGCACATTAATAAAAAGCAAGGTCAAAAAAGAACAGAGCTAAGAAACGTAAAGGCAGAAATTAAATTATAAAACATACAAGGATATAGACTTGATCACTGAGTAAAATAGCCTTCAAAATACTTATGGAATGAATGAATAAAAGGATAACTCTTGATAAGTCAAATCAAGAAAAAGTGAACAGTTAGCACAAGGAATAGCCTTGAACAGCAAAAATAAACTCATAGATAACTAAATAATTAGAAAATAAATAGAGGACCATGTACAACATATAGAGAAAGGTGAATATTATTTATAGCATTACAGAAAATGACTAGGTAAGACCAGAAAGCAGAATTAAAATCCGGAATTTAAAAGAATCTAAGAAATATCTCTTAGCCCCAATTTGATATTTTTGTTTGTTTTGAGACAGGGTCTCACTGTATAGTTCAGGCTGGCCTTGAAGTCATCTTGTAACCCAGGCTGGGTTTGAACTAGCAGCTGTCTTCCTGCCTCAATGTCTCGAGTGCTGGGATGATATGTGCCACCATGCTCAGCTCTCCAGTTTAGTCTTGCTTCTACCCAGTGCTGAGTAGAAAGGTATGTGAGTTAGGAAAACATTTTGTTTTTATTTTTAAATAAGTTCTTAAGAAGTGGGTCTATGTATGGGTAAAAGCTGTTAAAAATGTATCACTGAGATTATAGACTAGGTTATTAATAACCATTTGAAGTGTCTCTTAAAGATAGACTTCACCTAGTCAGTCTGCTAAGGGAGAAAGAAGATGAGAAGTCATGTTTTGAGAGAGTTGGGTCATAAAATGTTTCGACAAGCATCATCTGGGAAGAATATGAAAATGGAAAAATCTGAGAGAGTCTTGGATTTGGGTAGGGCTTGACCACCAAGTGGCTGGCTCTGCTTTCTGACCAAATCTCTTTACTGTCTCATTCTGCTTTCGGTCATCAGGAAGAGTTGCTTCTCTTCATTTCCTCCATGATCTCAGGGAATATCTCTGAAGAGAGAGCAATCTCTGATTTTCCAATTTTAAACTTCAAGTGTCAATGAGGTAATGTCTAAGACTCCTTCCAGCTTTGAAATGATTAATCAAAAATATATTCAGTGACTAAGAATGGCTTGTGTACTTATAAATACACCATTTTGGTTTCCCAGTGATCTCAGTTTAGCAGTTTCCCAGCTCTGTCAATCATGATCTTCTGTCAAAGGACATCACTTAACAGGGCCAATATATGAATAGCGGAGCATCGGTTATACTCCCTCATCTTTAGATTAGTCTGAAATGACGCCAAGGGTTTGGAGGCAATGAACAACTTTATTGTACACTGGTGGTGATAGCAGGGTTCGCTCCCAATTACAAAGAGAGCGAGGCCCTGCCCTTTGGTGGTCTGGGGTTTTTATGGGCTTGTACAGTCAGGAAGTACAGGAAAGGGCAGGTCCTATAACGTTTGGAAACAGGTGGGTTGAACTAGAAACAGAAATATAGTGCCTAAGATTTCAGTGTGGATGGAGAGTCAGGAAGTGAATTCTGGGCATCCAAGAACAAGTGAGGAGGCCATATTACATGGAGCAGGTCAGAAAAATAAAAATAGAATAAAGAGAGCTTTTCTGCTTCATTCCCTCCTGTTATTTGTATGTAGACAAATCTTGGTCTACACTGTGTTTGTTTAAACCATGTTTTTGTTGCTTAAGGCTGAATAGGAGATTAGGTTTGTCTGGGACTCCAGGGCCATTTCTGAACTCTTGGTAAGAACTATCTGTAATTTGATAGAATCTAGGTACTTGGACACTAACTGTTTAACCAACTAAGGATATAAGGTCCTGGTAGCAGAATGAAGAAGAATGGACAGTGGGCCAAGGTGAGGTCTCAATCATGGACTCCATGACTGAAGGTTTTCTTCATTTGTTTTTATTGAAAGCCTGATTTTAGTGAATGTGTCTTTGGCCATAATTGTCTTTTGTGTTGAAGGACCACCCCTGTCTAAGTGCCTGTAATATTTGTAACTAACTTAGCTGTTTTTATATATTTTTGAAGAACTATCCTTAGTTGTGGCTAGGGTACACTGGGTATAGTCTTCATCTCAACTGCTTTAAGGTAAAAAGGGTGGATGTGAAGGGAAGCCACAGTCAGGGACCTCACACCCCTAGAGAGCCAATCTAATGGGCCTCAGAAGTTTTGTAGCATGAACTCTTTTTACAAGGTTGATCTGTGGATCCCGGCAGAAGGAATTGAGCATATTTATCATTGGTTTTTCTGTATAGTCACTTGGAGTTTGGCAGCCTCTAGGCAAGAATAAACAAGTTTTGAGAAAGTAGAGCAGGTATAATCAAAACATAAACACTAGAATGGCAAAACAGGTCTGAGAAAGAGTCAAGTCCAGAAACTGTTTTTATAGAGGGTGGAGTCTGATATTTTGCCATCAATCTCTCTAATTTTAGCTAATATTACCTAAAGAATTTAAGGATTTTTGTTTCGTTTTCATAGATTTTTATTGTATATTTATAGATCCATAACAGTGGTTAGTTATTGGGGCAGCAGGAAACTGCCAGAAGTGTTTATTGATTTGAGCTTTTAAAAATTTAGCTTATTATTATGGCCTTGTTTCGAATATCTCTTGGTTATACTTTTCTGCTGGGTGTTTAAGACCAAGTTAAGTTGAGAGCTGTATTAATAAACTTTAACCTTTTGTTATCTATCAATCAAGGTCAGTTAAGTCTCCTCAGGATTTATTTTGGAACCATGGATAGAGCTTCTCAGTTCTTCTCTCAGTGTTAGCCATCTGGGTGAGTCATGGACATTGCTTGACCAAGTTGCTTTCTGTAAAAGCTTGGGAGACTTTTTCTCCTGGTAACTCTCCTTAGGCATACTAGACACTGTTAATCCCTTTTTACTATAGTCCAGCAATCTCCTTAGTCAGGAGGTTGAATAACTCACCAGAGTTGTAGGATGTCACTGAGGAAGTTCTCTCGTATCCTGGATCCTCACTGACACTGGAGGGCTGGGCCAAAATATTGGCTGTTCTCTTAGCCCACCTATCTTCTTACTGTTAGCTTCTAAACTTTAGTTGAACATCCAGAAGAGGGGGTTAATAACATTACATTGCAATGGGAGAAATAAGCTTAATTATTAAAAGTTTTATCTGAATATCAAGCACTTTGAAATATACAGTAAGAGAACTGTTATTTCTTATCAACCATGGATGTTTTAGAACTTGATTCTCTATAGAATGTAAACAGACAACAGTTATATAGTTCTATAGAAAACATTGACATTAAAAGCCATACATAATATTTTAGCATGACAGTCATGATGGCATTTTTATAACACACTTAAATCCCTATTTTGACATAGAACAACCTTTTTAGTCAATCATCTCTATTTAGTACATAGGAAGCTCTTACCTAATTTGTGTCCTTTAATCAGATGTCACTGAAGTGTGTTACCTTGTCTGGACTGTTTAATGTCTAGGCATCCCTAAGTATAGTGGCACATACATAGCATATACATATCACATAAGTTTTTGTTAAAAATATTATCATTGACTGGTGACCTTATGTTGGCTTAGAATGAACCTCCTATCACAAGTAGCTGGAGCATAAGAGAAAGGCATATGTTTGAATCTGATTGAAAGGAACATTTAATGTGTAATTGTTTGACCAAGTTTGCATACTTATATCTTGTTATATGTGCAACCATCTTGAAGATGACATTGTGTAGTATAACAACCATTGTCAATATCCTATCACCATGTTTTGAAATTCTGTATCATTTCTATTGCTTTCTATGCAGTTTTGTTTATGTATTTGTTTTAGTTATGTTGTTATTTTTAAAAAATGAAAAACAAAATTTTTAGGTATATATAAGGATAGTTGGAGTAGGTGTATTGCTTCTGTCTGTAGTTTATTGAGAGGAACAGTCAATGCTTAAAATTTTCTTTTTTCTTAACCAATTTTACATGCTTGAATTTGGTAATTAGAATCACTGATCTGAAAACAATATGCAGTATAAGAACCACTGTTGAACTCCTACCATTTTGTATGATGAAACTCTGCATCATTTCCAGTGTTTTTTTTTAATTATGTTTTTTACTTGTTACTGTCTTTGCTTATTTGATTGGTCTTATATTCTTATGTCTAATGAACTGAGCAACTTCACTGAAGATAACAGTGTGTGATTTAGCAACCATCGTAAATTTCTATCATTTTGTTTTGAGGTCATGTATCATTTTTGTGCTTTTTGTGTTGTTTTGATTTTGTCTTCATTGTTGCTTTGTCAGTTTTTTAATTCCTAAAATAAAAACAAAAACAAAAGAACAGGTTTATCACCATAAACAATACCAGTTTTACATTTTAGAAGACCTGCACGTCTGAAGGCATGAATACATTTAATACACCATGAGAGTAGCAGCGATGAATTGTTATAACCATAGCAAAACCTTTGGTTTTTAAATCAGGAAAACTTATTGTCTTGTTTCTAGAAACAATCTTTTGAGAATGACTAATGTGAACATCACAACAATATATTTTGAACAACTTTTTTGGATGTCTCTTATAAGGCTATGGAGATTGTTGGGAACTCCTATTAATCAATAAGAGCTGGATAATTTTGTTCCAGACAGCTGCTTTTTTGTTTATCAATTGGAATCCTGTCCAACAGTTTCTCCCTGTCCTAAGGGATTTTTATTTAATTATCTTAACAATTTTTGATCACTTATGAAAACCAAACTGTAACAGTTAACACAGAAGTTTTGAATAATGAGAGACTCTCAAGTCATAATATATAAACAGCAATATGCATTACATTTGTAAAACCAATTTTAACGTCATTTTGACCAGATGGTAACTTGGATGGTAGCATATCTTTAATTTTGATGACATTTTTCCGTAAACCAAATAAAATTACAGGCAAATGCTTCAAATTCAAAAATACAAAAAGAAGAAAAATTTATTGGGCTCAAATAAAATAGCTGTTTACAGATTGGACACACAGACAAATAAACAAGTATACATAAAACAAGTCTATAAAATCCAAAGCTGAATTATACTAACTCTTCACAGTTCTATAAGTTTGTAATTATAGACTAGTCAGAATTATTTGTAGGTCAATTAGTAAAGATCTCTTATAAGAAGAATTTGTAAGGAATAAAAACCTCTTACATTTGTGGAAGACAGTTTATCTAATTGGAATACTCAAATTATTGTTTTGATAGCCATGTGTAATTGTTGTTTCTAATGGGACAGACTGCAAAGGTAATTTTATCTGGGGGCACTCAGCAGGCCAGGTTTGAGTGCGGAGATTATCTATGAGAATGGTGGCTGGCCTGCAAGATGTCCTAGAAATCATGAAGAAGCAGTCCTCTGGGGACTGGAACAGTGCCCATTTTTAAAAAAATATCTGTTTTAGTTTAAAACTACTATTAAATTTATAAGGTTTTCTTAGCAATGTTTTTTTTAAATCAATGAACTTATATGCATTATGGAAAAAATCAGCCAGTTTGTCCTGTATTATACAAAAAACCAGTCAGCATCATTTTAATGATTTTAATGAAATTTAATGGCCATGGAGAAGAGACTTGCCTAGGACCAAACACTGCTGCAAACTGTGTTATTTTTTAGGAGAAGAGTGGTGGATAAGGGACAGAAGTATGACTTTAAGTATGGCACAGGAACTAAATTTTAATCATTTCAGGTGCAGAAAAACAATTAAGATTCAAGAGCTTTACTGGGGTGGATCTCTAATTTTTAGCAAAATATATTCTAGAGACAAGTGTTATGATTGACTCTGACTGCATTGCCAAACAGAAAATGAAACCGATAGTCAAAGGACCTGAATGGCTGTTTTTAACATTTTGGAAGAGTGAGAAAATGAAAGTGTCTTAATTATGTTAAATTTTTCAGCACTACATGGGCCTTCCCAGTTAATAATCTTACCATTCTAGGAGGTGGAGGTCCATATACACCTGTTGGAATTAAAGTAGTGTTTTATCTACCAGAACATATGTTTGATAAGCATTTGGGAGGCTGAGGCAGGTAGATCTAATATTGCACTGTGGTTTATTTTTTGTTTTGATGTAAAGACTTTAATATTTGTAAACTTTTTATTATGTGGGGGCCTTAGCTTAACTCATATTGCCTCAGGGACTTTTCACTGGGTTATACTTTGCTTGTTATCTCCTGATCTCCCTAGGAAGCATTGTAAAACTGAGCATGTCTCTCATCTTACTCTCTCCCATAGCTTGGACTGTAGGCACGCGCCATCATATCCTGCCTTGCCAAGGAAAGCTGAGAGGGAGATGCTGTCTTTGTCAGCATGGGTCTTGCTCCTTTTGACACCTTGCTACCATGTTTTTCACGGCACAGGTCCAGGATGGTAGAGGTGAACAGGCCTAGGAGTATCAAAAGTCTCATGTGGCTCTGGATCTGAACCAGTGCACAGTGGGGGACCCTCTTCATATTTCCATTCTGAAATGGAAACTTTGGGGGTATTAGTATTTAATAAATCTAAAGCAAATTTTATTAAGCTCCAAGCTTAAAAGGTTGCAGGAGAAATAGTTTCTCCTCTGTCATGAGCTTAGCTGCTGCAAATCAGTGTTTTGCAGATGCACAGGTGGAGCAGCCTATTGTTCACGTTTTTCCATTCCACTTGTTCACACAATCATTTAGCAGGCATTCAGAGGATAAGCATTCCAACTTCCTTCCCCTGAGGGTGGCCTTGAGCAGGACTGACGCACTAACTGGTGTACCCCCTGGGGTCTTACTGGAATCAGGAAGCAGACAGACAGACTGTGTCCTCCTCCCTTTGGGGTCTGTTGTGAGCTGCTCCAGCAGGGAGCCAAGAATCCTACTCTAGATCTCCAAGGGGACTTAAGAAATCCTGAGGGCACACCTTCCCATAGGGACTCGGCAAGGTCCTTGCTCAATTCACAAGGGCCAAGACCCAGTGACCAAAGAAGTCAGCATGGTCAATCTTCCCAGCTGACACACCAGATGCAACAGCAAGCAGAAACACTGAAAGAACACCCAGGATTTGGAGGCCATGAACAGTTTTATTTTACACTGTTAGTCCTGGCTTGGCTTGCTCCCAATGACAAAGAAAGCCAGGCCCTGGCCTCTGGTGGTCTGGGGATTTTACAGGCTTTTACAGGCAGGAAGTACAGAATCAGAACTGTAGGTTCTTGATAGGGCAAGGCAAGTCCCATTACTTTGGGGAACAGTTGGGTCAAATGGGAAATGGAGGTACCCAAAATGTTGGTGTGGATGAAGAACCAGGAAGTGAATCGCAGGCACCCAAGAACAAGTGATGAGGCTGTGTTATATGGGGCAGGTTGGCAAATAAAATAGAGTAAAAGGTGCTTTTCTGCTTTTCCACATAAAATGTTGTTGAAATTAACATTCTTCAGCTGCTTGAAAATTTTATTGTCACAAACATGGTAACCTAGAATGTGTTATTTAAACAACGAATCAGAAAGAGCGCAGGCTGTCTTTAGTGTGGCTGCCCAATATGGCTGCGCTGTACAACCTTTGCTCAGTCCAAATGATGAGAGCACTGCACTACACTGCTGGAATTATGGTTCAATAGAAGGAAGGCATAATGAAGAAAAGAGTAAATATACTGCAGATGAGCTTCAATTTCCTTAGAAATGTGGCTTTTTCTGTAGAGAGGGCTCTCTACAGCCACACAGAGACTGAGGTGAGTATGTAGATTTCTTTGCATGGGGAAATGCAAAGCATTCTCCAGCATGAGAAAACTACCACAGTAATCTGCACAGTTTGAAAGACCAACTCAAGTTTTAAAAGAAATTATAATTTTATGGAGGAATTAAGGCAAAAAGTTCTCTACAGAAATCCTGAAAGATGTAGTAGAAGTTATGAGGTAAATTAATCCTGAATCGTAGTTACAATTGGGTTTGTTTTCTCTTGACTACCCTTATGATTAATAGTTTAGACTTAGTCTAATTTATAAGCCATGTAGATTCAAAATGCCAGAATGTCAATAATAGTATGCTGGGGTTAATAATCGACTCTAAAAGGAGAGTGCCACACAATGAATCATCAGCATATCTCTTGCCACACCTGGGATTTTTCTCTGGATGACTTCCAGCCAAGTGTTAACAAAACTTGACCTTGGATAGTCACTCATATTTGTTGGGACTGTGACCAAAGATGCTTACCTGACACTGGGACAGGTTTTACACTCATTCACCAGGTTATTCTGTTAGCATATGGCAAGAAATGCACTGTTTGAGTTTCCCACATCAATGCGGATCCAGACAAACCCTTCCAATTACTGTAATCCCACGCAGTCCCCTGGACTCTTTCCTAATATGAGCGTTACTGTGAAATTGAGTTGAAAAACCAAAGCCCAATGATGGTTCACCTAAATATGACAAATATACCCGGGTGTTAAAGTTGATATTCTGGCTCCACAATCCTTACACTAGATTTTGAATTCTTCATGGTCCTGGCATCAATTAGAACCATGCTGGTAAACTCTCTTCCAGATGGAACTGAAGGCCACAAGTACAGGAGTTCTGATCCCAGTTGTGTATATGGTTGGTGGTGATGCCTCCTGCCTTTCCTTTGTTGCCCAGGATTGCTTTTGCTATTTTAGGCCTCTTCTGGTTCCAGATTGTAATGGTTTATACATTGTGTCAACTTGCGGAGCCTAGAGGTTTGGCTGAGTGACTCGGCAGGAAGCCGGGGTGCTTGCTTGGTACTCATCCTGAGCCTGTGGAAGAGGAGAGCATGGAGACTGTGTGAGAGCTACACACCCCCTGGGTGGGGTAGGCTGTTTATAAGGTAAGGGAGAGAAAGAGGCTGCTTGCACCCATTCCTCCCTTTTGCTGGCTGTTTTTGTTGTGCTCTGCTGCCATGAAGGTTTTTTTTTTTTTTTTTTAAAGACAAAAGAATGGAGACATATGAACCAGAATAAGCCATAAACAATACCAAAAATACAAAATTATACAGAATATAGTAGGGAATTACCACTGGATGTTGTATTACATAATGTTATCTTCACATTAGTTAACACATAAACATTAAAGGAAATACCAAATTATAGAGAAGATAGCAGGGAATTTGCACTGGATGCTATATAATATAAAGTTATCTTCACTTCTGTTAATACAAAAACGACTGAGGAAATACAGAATTATATAGAACATAGAAGGGAATTAGCTCTGGATGCTGTCCTACATAATGTTACCTTCACCTTTGTTACTCAGTTACACAGATGATGGCCCGTTTGATCATTCATTTTTCTCCTCCCTCATCTCCGTTGCCCTATCACTCAATCAGTCATCTTCCTTGTGATAATAACTGTACTCCTGGGTTTATCTATACCCCTGGACTCTCGCCTTGGGAAGAGATATAGCTGCCTCAGCAGGGCCCACAGCGGAGCAGCCACAGGGCCCACAGTGGAGCAGCCACGGGGCACGCGCCCCCGTTGGGGCGCCCTCGGTGACCCATTCGGCTTTGTCCTGTTGCCTCAATGCCAGAGGCGCTTTCTTTCTCCTCCTCCCTCCTCCTGATCTCCAGTATTACCATTCCCCACTCCTTGCAGCTGGGCATTGGATGAACTTATGATGCTTGGTATAAGGGCTTGAAATCTCCCCGGCCCATTCTCACTGTGTTAGTTCAGGGTATGAACTGAGTTTAAAGATTAGTTCTAGAATAGAGTTGGAGGATTTTCTCGGGTCTGCTGTATAGAGTATGTTGTTGTTTTTCAGACTCCTGGTCTGCTGCTTTTCATCTAATTTGTTGCTATGGGTTCATGCAAGGTTCATATGTGCAAGCTGTAAGGAGACCCTCTTGGCGCTCACATTAATAGTTTGGGGTGAGTCCTGAAGACCGTGGATTCGTCCCATTGTTGCCAGGAACAGGCAGTGCTTGCTCAAGCCGCGGAGACTCAAGGTGCTCCCAGAGAGTTCAGGGTGGGAGCTGAGTCTGGGCAACCCAGCTCGTGCTTCCTGCCTGATGTTGGAGTGAGAAGGGCGTGGAGCCACGTGATCCACCTCCATCTGTATCTCCCTCCCATTGCAGTGCTGGAGCCCCTGTCCGCTCCTCGGCCGGATCCCTGGGGGCTGCCCCAGCTTGCCGCTAAGGTTCCCTGCTGCTCTCTGCTGGTAGCCACTCACCCAGTAGAGAGGCAGGGGGCCACCACCTCGAGGCAGGTGCAGAGCCGGGCGTGGTGGGCTGTGTACTAGCTGCACTGATTCTCTCCAGGCGCTGAATATGAAGGTTGCCACAGGGTGGGGACTCTGCCCCAGTGGCTGTCGTAACTTCTCATCCTCACACTGGATTCGACAACTGCTCCCAACAGCCATTGCCTCCCTTCCTGGCTGCACCCTCTCCTCTCCAGCCCTGGACCCGCTCTTGGAACTCCGCTCTCCCCTGGCTGAGTCAGGAGGCTTCCGTGAGCATAGGTCTCCGAGGCTGAAGCTGTGAATGCTGGAACGAGGGTGTGGGCCAAGGGTGTGTTCAGAGCAGTGACTTCCTCCTTTTCCTCTTCCTCCGACTGTGCCATGGCGGATCTCCAATCCTTTCCTCCAGAAAAGGTTTTGCTTAGTCTTTCCAAGGGCTTCAATTCCCATTTCAGATCCTTCCTGAGTTCAGGACACCCACCTCTTTCCTTTCTGTCCTTCACATGTTGCTATATTCCTATTGATAGAAACCAAGACCCCACACGGAACCAGCCTAGCCCTTCTGATACGAGAGAAGTCTTTATTGGGGGAGGGACAGAGTAGCAGGCTACCTAGCGGACGAGGTAGCCCTGAGCTGAGGAAAGCAAGGGCCTTTAAGCTCTTTTTTTCTGGCGGGGGTGGGGTGGGGTAAGGAAATGTCCCTGAGCCAGAACGCAGAGCCCTGAGCAGCCGGGAGGGCATCCAGGCCGGAAGCCTGAACGTCAGGAGTTGCCTATGTCAGAATGACCCGAGCAGGTGAACTGCCAGAGCGAATGAGGGCAGGGATAGCTTTTGTGGCCGAGGGGAACTGAAGTGGAACAGGTAAGGGAAGGAGAGAAATATTGAGAGTTAAAGTTTTCCCACGAGGGGGTTGAGGCTGGCTGCCTTGTGACTTATCACCTATATTCCTTTGTCTGAGTGGATTCCTCCGGGAGGTTCTCTTTCCTTTGCCTACCCGGTCGCCATCTTGAAGTCCTCTCGTAAAATTTATTTAGTTATTTGTTTCTTTCTAATGAATTGACCATTACATTTCTAAAGTTCTGAAATGGCCAACAGACCATAGAAAGATACCACTTTAGGCTCCTGCTTGACACCAACAGCTTCAGAAAACTGCTGGCCTTGATTCAGGGCCATGCCATGATTTCACTTCTTCCTATCCTATCCTTATTTCTCTTATTTCTCTCATCTATTTGCTCTGGTTAATGTTTCCAGAACTATATTGAATAGGAGTGGTGACAGTGGACATTCTTGTCTTGTTCCTGATTTCAAAGTGAAAGCTTTCCGTTTTTGACCATTTAGAATGATGTTAACTGTTGGTTTGTCATAGATGGCTTTTATCAGATTCAGGTAAAGTCCATCTATGCCAATTTTCTGTAAGATTTTTATCATGAATATGTGTTGGACTTTATCAAAAGCTTTTTCTATATCAATTGAGATGCAGAAATTGAGATTTTTATCTTTGGCTCTATTGATATGGTGTATTACATTAAATGATTTGCTGATATTGAACCATCCCTGCATTCCTGGAATGAATCCCACTTGGTCATGGTGTGTAATCTTCTTGCTGATGTGTTGCATTCTGTTTGCTATTTTTTTATTGAAGATTTTTACATCTATGTCAATCAGGGAATTTGGCCTGTAGTTCTCTTTTTGATTGGTCCTTCTCTGGTTTTGGAATCAGTGTAATACTTGCCTCTAGTAGTGAGTTGGGGAGAATTGTTTCTCTTTCAATTTCATTAAAGAGTTTGAGAAGTATTGGCATTAAATCTTCTCTTAATTCTTTGTAGGATTCAGCCGTAAATCCACCAGGGTTTTTCTTTGTTGGTATGTTTTTAATTATATTTTCAATTTCATTGACTGATATAGGGTTATTTAGGATTCTTATATCATCTTGATTCAGATTTGTAATTCATATACATCTAGGAACCTGTAAGAGTAAAGATTTTTGAAGTAGGTATTGATGATGTTCTGAATTTCTACAGAATCTATAGTGATGTCATCCTTTTCATTACTTATTGTATGAATCTGAGTTTTTTCCTCCTTTTTTTGATAAGGCTTCCTAGGAGTTTATCAATTCTATTTATTCTTTCAAAGAACCAACTCTTCTATTCATTAATACTTTGAATTGTTTTGTTTGTCTCAATTGCATTAATTTTTGCTCTGATCTTTGCAACTTTGTTTTTTCTTTGGGCTTTGGGCTTGATTAGCTCTTCTTTTTATAGAAGCTTGAGGTGTAGCATAATGTTGTTTATTTGTGTTCATTCTGTTTTCCTGATGTGAGAATTCACCAGTATAAATTTTCCTCTCAGGACTGCTTTCATTGTGCCCCAAAAGTTCCAGTAAGTTGTATCTGCATTTTTATTTGATTATAAATATATTTAATTTCTTCTTTAATTTTATCTGTGACTGATTGGTAGTTCAGGAGGATTTTATTTAATTTCTGCTTGTTTATGGAGTTTTTGCAGTTTCTTTTGTCAATAATTTCCAATTACACTGCACTATGGTCAGATAATATGCATGAGATAATTTCAATTCTTTTGCATTTGCTTAAGCATGCTCTATGGGCTTGTATATGGTCTGTTTTAGAGAACATACCATGTTCAGTTCAGAAGAGTGTGTATTCTGATATTGTTGGGTAGAACATTCTATAAACGTCTACTAAGTCCAATAGTTCATGAGTTTGGTTCAGTTCTGTTATTTCTTTGCTGATTTTGTCTAGTTGATCTATCTCTTTGTGATAATAGCGTGTTAATATCCCCCATTAAGATTGTGTTATTGCTTATTTGATTTTTCATGTCTATTAACGTTTGTTTTATATGGTTGGGTGCTCCTGTATTTTGTGCATATATATTTATGATTGTTATCCCTTCCTCCTGCAATTTTCTCCTAACTAGTATGTAGTTACTTTGTTTATCTCTTTTGATCATTCTTGGTTTGAAGTTTACATTGTCTGTACACAGAATAGCTACCCCTATTTTTTTTCTGTGTTCCTATCGTATAGAGTATTGTTTTTCATCCTTCGACTTTCAGTTTATGAATTTCCTTTTGAGTTAAATATGTTCCTTGTGTATAGCATATTGCTGGGTTTTGTTTCTTGATCCACTCTGCCAGTCTGTTTCTTTTGATTGGTGAATTGAAGCCATTTACATTAACGGCTATAAATGATATGTATCAGCTTGTCTTTGTCATGTTATTTTCCTGCTGTTGGTTCCCTACATTTCCCCTCTGACCATTGCTTTCCCTTCTTGGTGGTTCTTTTTTTGTTGTTGTTCTTGGAATTGTGATCATTTTTATCTCTTTCTCGAATATCTTTCAGCACTCTTTGTAGGTTTGGTGGTTATGAATTCCTTCATTTGTTTGTTGTGTAACTATCTTATTTCTCCATTTAATTTTGAAAGATGGTTTTGCAGAGCACATCAGTCTGGGTTGGAAGTTGTTTTCATTCACGACCTGAAATACTTTACTCCAAGCTCTTCTTGACTTGATGGTTTGTGTTGAGAAATCTGCTGTGATTCTTTCCTTTATAGGTGATCTGTTTCTTTTCTGTAATAAGTTTTAATAATCTATTCTCATGGTGATTTCTGGGATCTTAATTATTGTATGTTTTGGTGTAGATTTATTTTGGTTATTGCTCATTGGAGTTCCATATGCCTCACTTACTGTATATCAGATTCTTTTCCCATGACTGGAACATTTTCTGCTATTACTTCTGCAAATAGTCTTTTTATGTCATTTGTGCTGACTCCTGCTTTTTTGTTGATACTTATCAGTCTTATATTGTTTTTCTTTGCACCATCTTGCAGCTGTTGAATTGTTATTTACTTGGTCCTTGTTATTTTTAAGAGATTTTTCCTTTCATGATCACTAGCTACAATACTGTCTTCAAGGTCTGAATGTCTATCTTCAGATTCATTCAAGCAGTTTTACCAGCTTTATATGGAATTTTTAATTTCCTAGATATCCCTTTGAAGCTGTTTCACACATTCTAATTCTTTCTTATGTTGTTCATTCAAGGTTTCCATCATTTTCCTATGCTGATCTATTTTTTTTTTTAATCTATGTCTTCTTTAGATATGCTGAGCAATTCTTTTATTATGGCTGTCATTTCTTTTTTTACCTGAAACATGATTGCTGAGCTAATTTCTTCTTTTCCCGTATGGAGTTGTTTCTTTATTTCAGTTCAGAAATTTCAGAAATATCACCTTAGAAATTTCAAGTGTGTGACTTCCAATTTCTTCTTTGTCGATGTTTCCTGGACTTGTTCTGGTTGGGCTGGAGGCCTGAGCTTGCATTTTGCTTCTTTGTTTTGACATTTTGTGTAGTTCAAATTTTTTAAAAATTTTGTCATCTCCTGCATATTATCTGACCATAGTGCAATGAAATTGGAAATTATTGACAAAAGAAACTATAAATCTCCATTGTAGCTAGTGATCATGAAAGGGAAGATCTCTTAAAAATAACAAGGAACAAGAAAATAACAATTCAACAGCTGCAAGACGGTGCAAAGAAAAACAATGTAAGACTGATAAGTATCAACAAAAAAGCAGGAGTCAACACAAATGACATAAAAAGATTATTTGCAGAAGTAATAGCAGAAAATGTCCCAGTCATGGGAAAAGAATCTGATATACAGTAAGTGAGGCATATGGTGATCCTGTGAGTTTCTGTAATAGGTAGCTATGTTATTAGTATCAGTGCCTCTCCAGAAATAGTATGTACTTCAGAGATATTTTTTGTATGTAGGAGAGTCATGGCCTGCAGCTGTCCCAAGATCCTACCTTTCCAATTATTTGAGAGTGAGATGTTGTTTTCTGTTTGTCTCAGTCCCCAGTCTTTTGGTGTAGGGCTATAGTAGTATGGTTAGCAATTAGCATACTTTAGAAACTGACCAATTGTGGTAACTACTGATTTTGTACTTTAGCCTATAGAAGCAAAGTCTATTGTTGTATAACAGAATTGATCATAAATTAGGAGTTTGTATGCCTTTGTTAGGGTGGATTTACCCTGGGTTCCTCTGGACAAGACAGTTGCTATGTGCTGAGCAACTGCACACTGGCTGCTGACCCATAGTGTAGGAATATGGGCCAGGCACCAGGCTTCCTCCAGACTGAGGTTCCCTGGATTGCAGAGGGGTGATGAGTGGGGTTTTCCGCTCATACCACCTAGGTTCCCCAAGGCTCACAATGGTGGGGGTGTGGGCAGGTGGAGTTTCTCCCCTTCTGAGCAGCTCACTGAAGTTCCTGAGGCTCACTCAGTATTCTTCTTTTAAAGGGCTCTGATAGGGCCATATTTGAAGCTGTGTGGGTGAAGCCAAATGTACATTGAGATCCCAAAAAGCTGGAGAATGTTGAACATCTGCTGTGAGTGAAGCTAGCCCAAGAGAGAAGACGTGCAGGCAAGGCCATAGGAGCAGGGCTGTCCAAGCCCTTTGGAGCTCACGTATCACAATTTGTCCCAGGTGCGGGACACGGATCTGCAGAATTTAATGTTTTTTCTGCTGGGTTTTGGTCTTATTTTGGTCTGAATCTTTTCTATTCCTTTATTCTTTCCTTTTCCAATGGTAATGTTTAAACTGTATCATTGTATACTGAAAGTATTTAACTTTTCAATTTTTTCTAGGAGCTCACAGCTAATAGTTTGCCTTGCATCTCTGGGGGGACTTTGGACTTGGATTTTTCAGCATTTTTCCTGCTGAAACTGGCAGGACTTTGGCAAGTGCTTTCAGAGACACACTATGTACATTTGCATAATGAGGTGGAGATGAGCCTTGTGGGGCCAGTGGGGGGATGTTATTTTGCCTAATGAGGTGGAGATGAGCCTTATGGGGCCAGTGGGGGGATGTTAGGGTTTGAATCTAAAATATCCCCCACAGTCTTTCTGTGTTTGGAGGTGGAGCTTAACGGGAAGAGATAAGTCACGGGGGGCATACCTGGAGGATATATTCTTGTCCTTGCCTCCTCCTTTCTGTCTTTCTGCTTCCTGGAGGCCACAGGGTAAGCGGCTTCCTTCTACCATGCTGTTTTACCCATTGTTTCTGATTTATAGCATTGAACCCGCTGGAAATGTAAGCCAAATAAACCTCACCTTCTTTAAGTTGAGGTTGCACATATTTTGTCTGAGCAACAAAAAGGTGTCTAATCCCAGTGGTTGTAGGTTCTTATTTGTTGCCCATATGATTCATGCTCTGCAGTGAGGATAGATGTATGTTCCCAAATAACCCAAGTTTTGAACTCAATAGGATCTCTGCAGATGCCCTAAGGATGCTGGTCCCTGATGGCCATGTGGTTCCAGTATGAGATGCTCAGCATTTGGGAAGAGGAAAGAGGAGGTGAGTATCTTTCTTTAGCCTATATTTGAACCTGACCACATAATTTGGTAACTTGGCTGCTAACATGACTTCATAATAACTATTGTTTCTCTAAGTTATTATAGGAAGACTTCTTATAATAAAGCAACAAATCCCAAATTTATCTTCTCTCTGGAATTTACTGTTTTTACATGTTTCATGATTTATGATATATAGCTGTATCTTATAGTCAAATTTTATGTATTTCAAGCTTTATATTTTTCATAAATATTTTAATTCAAATAGTCAATTTCAAAGTGTTTTATTTGTCCCTAATGCTGAAAATATAACTGTTGTTAGTCATTTCTGATTTTATGAGTATAATCTAAATATCAAAAACAAAATTAATATTATAAATCTTGGTTTAGGGTGTGATTTCCTAAAATGGCTCCATTTTATATTTGAAGACCAACATTTTCTGAAAATACTTGGAAGTGTATCATAGTACATTTTATTTAATAGTACACCATCAGTTATGTATCTCTAAATATTGTCTTGCCTACATGATTTTTTTCTCACTCCCTAATTTATCACCTGTGGCTTGTCATAACTGATTAGAGTCAGCCCTTCATATGAATCGTTTATGGTCCACAGATTCAATTGCTGAAGATTAATAGTGTATTAGACCTATTCAACATGTATTTTTTGTTATTCTTGTCCCTAAACAATCAGTATAGCAGCTATTTATATAGTCTTTGCATTGTATTAGGTATTATAAATAATCTAGTTATGATTTAAAGTATATGAAAGAATATACATATGTTCTATGCAAATACAACACTTTTTTCTCAAGACAGGGTCTCGTTCTGCAGTTCAGGTTGGTCTACAACTCTCCATGTAGGCTAGGCTGAGCTCAAAATGGCAGCAATCCTCCTGCCTCAGCCTTCTGAATGCTGGCATTACAGGTGTGGGCTGGCATTATACCTAGCAGAGTCTAGAAGCCAAAGCTACACTTACTTTCTGAATTCTACTCTACAATTTTTAACATTAAAAAATCCATGCTAGAGAATTGGAATAGTTTAGGAAAAGTATAACAAATAAGTTGAACCCACTTGGCTTAATTCTCAGATGTCATTCATTAGGAAATAAACTTACTAACCAGACACACACAGTAATACCTTTGTTCACAAACACTCTTGTTTGCAAACAATTTGGTTCTTAAATGAAAGTGTTGGACAAAATTTTGCTTCATTCACAAACTCCAGGTTGGGTGACAAACACAACCATAGCCATCTTCCCTACACAAACACAAACACTACCATCTTCCCCCAAATGATAAATCAAATTAAATTCATGAGCTGAGGTGCCACTGTATTTTTAAAACCCTGAGTTCTCTTGGATACCAAGCTATAAGATGCTTCAGTACATGCTAATCATTGTATTAGTGTGTACTTTAAGAACATTAATTGGCACCTCATTTATTCATCTATTTTATTTCCCAGAGAAGCTGGTTTACTTTTTTTTTTTTTTTAAAGTATAAGAACAAAAAGATATTAACAAACAGACACAAAGTAGCATAAGAATAGTACAATCGAATCTGAGTTACAGATAAGGTGACAGGGAATCAGCAATGGTCGTTGCATTACATATCAATAACCTCTAAGTGTATATTTAGGAAAACAGATATAGACATGCAAAATTGATCAGACAATTAATCATCAACTATTCCTTACAATAAAGTGACCTAAGTCAGTAGTACAACTATGTTAGATATGCTGCATATACATACATACTTACTTACATACATAGATAATTATCTCTTCCTTTTTTCATTTTTTTTCTTCTCTTTAAATATAATTTTTCTTTTTAAAGCTGGTTTACTTTGGAAGCCATCTTCAAGTCTGCCTATATCTCATATTACTTGCTTTTGGTTCTATAAACTTATTTTATCTGCAGATGACAATAGTTTTTTCTAACTTTCCTCAAAATAAGGTCTTAGTGAGAGTGGAGAATATCTCAAGGACGCAACACACTCTGCCTTTCTCCTGGGATAGGTCATTTATTATCTTTTCTTACTAATATTAGTAGGGTGCCCACCATGTGACCAATACTGTGTGAAAGAAAATTTTAGTATTTAAAGTTTTTTTGTTTATGAATTTTTCTAAGAAAAGTTAAAGACTAGTATGTTATATAAAAGTCATATCTATAAATATTGTATATATAAGAAAATGACAAGAAAATAAGAAAGGGATGGACACAATCTTAGGGGAGTCAGAAGAGTGAGCCACTGCATTCAGCAGGTGATTTAAGGACAGTTTCCTACAAAATGCAATTGCCAGCTAGCCCATGAGCAGATACACAAGTCACAAGGCTTTATGTCTTTGTAGATACTACCCTAATGCTGTCCTCCTCACAACTAGTTGACTCCTTGATCATGAGTCCGCGGTGGCCAGCGTTACCTGGTCAGCCTTCGCACTGTTGGAGATGGCTCGGTGCTAGTGCCAGCTGGTCCCGAACTCTTATTGTGCTGTAAGATTCACGTCTTGATTTCACTTCTGCATTTCTATCTCTGTGTCCTCTGCCCTCTCACCCTCTCTCTCTCCTCTTTTCCTCACGTCTAACACTCTTGCTTGCTTCTTTCCTCCCTGGCTGCCCCAAGGCATACTCTCGTGATCCAGTTACATAATCCTCCAAGAACTGGTTCCTTGGGCTTCTGTGTAAGTTTTCTTCTGACAATTTATTTAAACATAAATGTATGTCAAAGTTCTCAGACTGAGTTACTCACACACTCTTTCTTTTCTGAATGAACTCATTCAGTCCAAAGACCTCTGTGTTAGTTTACACTGCCGTGACAAATATCTTATAAAAACAATTTAAAGAAGGAAGAATGTATTTTTGCTCATGGTTTCAGAGGTCTTTGTCAATAGTGGCTTGACCTTGTGCCTGTGAGCTCGTGGTGAGGCAGAGCATCGTGGCAGAGAACTTGTGACAAATCACAGCTGCTCACCTCACGAGAACCAGGAGAGAGAGAAAGTGTGGGGGGCGGGGAGGGGGGGAAGAAAAGAGAGGAGGGGAAGGAAGGGAAGGGAAGAGGTTTAGGACAAGACCTAGTCCTCAAGGGAATGCCTTTACGGTCCATTTCCTTCAGCTGGGACTCACTTCCTAGGCTCTGTTGGCTCTCAGTAATGCTATCAAATTATTAGTCCATCCATGGATCAATGTACAGAGTAAATTAGAATCACCATGATCCAGTCACCTATCAAAGACTCACCTCTAAACATAAGAGCCTTTGGGGGGACGTTGAGGTGCAAATCATAGCAATCTCATCAACATCTTCCCTCCATTTCACTCATCTATTCTGGGCCCAAGGGCTATAAGACATTTTTACCCCAGCCAACCAAGGCACTCTCATAGTTCGAGTTCTTTGAAAAGTAGACTAAGAATTTACAAATATCTCATTTTTCTAGGAAATATTTTTGGGCACATATCCATACAAAAGAAAGAAAGGAAGGAGAAGGGCAGGAGGAGAAATTGGGCATTTACGATTCACAAGACCTTGGCTAGCCTCTGAGGGTCACTGCAGCTGGGATAATCTTTCAGAGGCCTCCTTTGCTGAGTTGAAGGAGCTGGGCATTTGTGTTCCTACACTGACCACACTGGATGCATCCCTTTTCCAGACAGAGGGGCTCCGGTAAAAAAGGCTGGCAGAACAGCAGGCAATTCTGGGGAGGGCTGCCAGGCAGAGCACTCCTAGCAGTGTAGAGCGTAGGTCCTTCAGTTCTGAAAAGGAACCTGGACAGCTGGACGATGTCCACTACAGATGCCTAAACTTTCTGGAACTGTCTCCCTTTAGTCTTGCTACATGTATTACTTCTCTTACATTTCTTCATTTATTGAATTATTCTCCTATTCCAGAACCCATACAAGATCCAAGGAAGTCTCTGAGTCTCCTGGTTTAGTCCTCACCAGAAGTTAATCCAAACCCAAAACTGTGGACATCGGAGAACTGAGGTCTAATTGCGCTTCTCTGTGAGCACAAAGATGAAGTTAACTGAGATCAGGTTGTTTACCCTGGTATGTACTACTGGACAATGGAAGGCAGATGCACCTCACATTACTTTAGCTGCTTGTGCCTGTATTTGAGTGACTAAAAGCAGTATGAGCCAGATACTAGGGGACCCTCTGTCCACTAGAGGCAGGAGCCCCTTGTTGCCCATGTGTTAAACTGCCTCTTTATCTTTCATCCTCATTTGCCCCCAGGTCAGAGGAACGAACGAAATCTCTCTATCCTCCATCCTTTCTTTTCTGAACTATTTGGTCCTCTTCCATCCTGTGGTTGGGGCCTAATACAGACATATTTTTTTCTCAACAAAACCTCTGCCAATAGTCTTTTAAAATTTTTATTAATTATTAATATTTTTAATTCTACACATTCATAGACTACAGTGTGATTAATTTGGTTGATATATTCTGTGTGTACTGATCAGATCAGGGCAAGTAATGTTTCCATCTCCTTATTATTATTCTGTGTTTGGAGCCTCCGATCTCCTCTCACCTAGTAGGTTGCTGTGTCCTACGATCACACCACTGTGCTGTCAAAGGTTACAACTATTTCTCCTCTCTGCTTGCTTATTGCTTCTCTCGATCAACCTCCCTCGATCCCCTGAGCATCTGTAGCCTCTAGACATCACTGAATGTTTTACATTCAGATGGCTTCTTAGCATTTGCATATGAAGAACATGTGGTATTTGTTTTACTGTGTCTGACTTATGTAATTTAAGAAAATATTCTCCAGTTCCATTCATTTTGCTGCAAATTTCAGGATTTTATTCTTTTTCAGAGAAATAAAGTTGCTTTGATATATACTACGTTTTCTTCACCCATTCATCTTAATTGCTAACACATATTCTTGTCTTGCTATTTATCTTTCATTTTACCTCCAAGGTGGCATTTCTACAATGTAAAACTAACTATATCATTTGCCAGGCACGGTGAGGCATGCCTGTAATCCCAGCTCTCTGGGAAGCTGAGGCTGGGGGAATCAAAAGTGCAGGCCCAGCCTGTTGGTTACTTAACTAGGCTGTCTCAAAATTTTAAAAAATGAAAACCTGGGGATATAACTTGGTATGCAGGCTCTGATTCAATCACAAAATAAGAAAAACAAACAAGCTAACCATAGCTTTCAGTGGCTCCTCATTGTCTTAATGTGGACACTTCTTAAAATGGCAGGAAATTTCACCAGTCCCATCCAAAGCGCACAACCCAGCCGTTCAGAGGTGCTTGTGGTCTTCGTCAGGCTGCTCACACTGCCCTGCTTTCGCTGCGTGCTCCTTCTGTGCAAAGGTTCTCCTCCTCCCGTGAGAATGCCCATTTATCTTGCAAGTGCTAGTGAAGCAGGCGGCCTCTGTGAGCTCTTTCCTAGCTGCACCTATGGTTCCAGAGTTACCCTGTGTTCTGTCTTTGTTTATGACCTCACTGTGCCGCAACATTCTGCTGATATTGTCTGTGTAAGTCTTAAGTGCATTTTTGTGCCCATGTCTGTATTCTCCCTCAAGGCAGAAACGATGTCAGAATAATTTCTAAGGTTTGTGGAAGAAAGCACATTATTTAATAGTGAATTAAAAATGGCTAAACAGAGGGGAGGACCCAGTTGCTAACAGACAGGATAAATCTGAAAAAACAAAAAAACAAATAAGCTCGGTTTTGTGATATTCTTCAGTAATTCCCAACAGCCTCACGCTAGGAAGGGAAGAGATGACAGGACACACTCTGAGTGAAGAACCGGAAGGGGAAGGTAACAGTGGGAGTTTCGTGGAAATGGCCGCTCGCAGGGAGAGAGATAAATGATGGCTTCTGCCTGCTAAAGGAGCTGCCAGAGCAGAAGCTGCCCAGGAAGCAGAAGAGGGCAGAACCAAACGTAGTAAGGCAGTGGGAAGGCAAGGAACATTCTGGAACTCAACATTTTGAAGATGAAGCAATTTTGGATGACAAGGTCCAAATCAGTCTTAAATGCAGGCAGCTTAAGGAGAAAATAATGAAGATGAAGGTTGTTTTCGCTGAGGAAATTGAAAGGATATTTGAGGTTGGGGACTTGGTGAATTATTATTGTTTTCTTTTTATTTTTATAGTGATAAGTGACTATATGTTCTAGCTTTCTTCGGACATCCTGAGTTATGTCTGCTTTTGTAGCATAATTAACAGGTTTTCTTTCTCTTAAAAGTGTTCTTGGCTGGCCTTAAATCACATCTTGTTTTTATTACCGCAACAGGGTAATATGCAATGTTGCCACAATAAACCTATCCTTCTGGACTTTGGGAGAAAAATCAGGCTGTCAAAATTAATACTAAAATGTAGTAGAGGATTTAAAAAAATAATTATTGAAACTTATCATAACAATGTATTTTAATTATATCACAAATAGAATTTTAAAGTTTCATATTTATATACAAAGCCTTAGGTTTTCTGTACTCTAGTACGAGTCCTGCCTTTTTATGCTGCTGCATACAGTGATTTAAAACAAATGATTGTAACTTAACATGTGGCTACTAAATCATTTATACTTAGAGAAGAGTCTGTCTACCTTGAAATGTTCTCAAATATTATTGCAGCATTGCACAGGAGAAAGAACAGAGAATAAAGATCAGAGGTCCTAGGTCAGCTTCTTACCAGCTAACGTGAAAATAACCCAATTTATCACCCTCTCTAGGCCCATTTCCTCACTGGTTAGAGGGGGCACTAGTGTTCATCTGGCTTCTCACAGTGTTGGGGTGAGGATCAAAGGAGCTAATGGAAAATTCTTTTAAAAACTCTGCATGTGTAAGTGTACTAAGTGTCCTTTCTAAAAAAATCCAGGTGAGTTATTTGTAATTTTGTTCTGTATTAACTTGAACTTTTATAACATTATAGATTTAACAAGTGCATTGGGATGAATGTATAAATAACTGAATTGCCCATGGCTGACAAACTCATTTCATCAAGGGCAAAGCAGGAAGGACACTGGGAATAACTGAAAACCGCAGTTACCTTGTTGGAAGGCGTCTTCTCACTTTACACGAAAGATAGACAGAGTAATTAGTGAAGCAAAGGCCTAATGAGAAAATGAAGTAATTTCTAGAGACAGAAACATCTGATTAATTCTGTTATAAGTGTTTTACTTATGAAAACTGCCATTCGAGCCATAAGAGGGTCAACTGCTTTATCGATTAACTCACTCATGCCATGGCAGAGGGCAGGAGCTCGCTGGCAAGAATGGCTGTTGCTCATTTGTCTTTCCACATCACAGACCCAGAGAGATTCTTCAGCAAATTAGGTAAGTATTAAGGAGGTTAAATTAGCTCCTGGTATAAAGAAAAGACATACTACAACATGAGTTTCCCGTTAATAAGTGTAGGAAGTATTAAAAATTAAATAGAGTAGTTAAACTTCCTAGAAAATTGTTTATTATAGAAAAGACTATTTGATTTTTTAGGTTATTGTTTTTTAGATTCTGATACTTTATTCTAGTTTTGAAAATATATCAAAATGATATTTAAACATCATAAATAAATTTATATTAGAAATTAATATTAGAAAATTCTTTATTTTTCTATGTAAAATACAGATTTTTTCCAAGGCAGTAAAGTCAACTTTAATTGTTAAAGAAAATGCAATTTGTTTTTGCACAGTTTGTAAACTGCAGCCTAGAATAATAGGCAAAAAGGTAGATTTTTATTACAATGAATGTACTTTTGTAAGAAAATGACTATATTTTGAATTCCACGTAAGGCTTAAACCTCCTAATAGGAATATATATGAATTATGACATTTAGTCTCAATAATTTATATGGAGGTTGAGGTAAGTTTAATTCTTTTTATTAAGGGAAAATAAGTTAGTTTAATTTAGAAACAATGGTAGGATAGAAATCTAAAGATTCTCATCATGCATCCCCATGCTAGTCTTCTGGTTATTTAATAAGATATTTATGTTGGTTGTACTGTGAAGAGGTTTTGCAGTCATAATTAAAACCCCTAGTCATCGCTTCTTGGTCTTTTGGCTAAGATCAAGTATAAAACCCCAAGAAAACCGACCTTAAAACATGGAGATTATCCAAATAGGCCTGATCCACTCCACAGAGTCCTTTAAAAATCAGACATGGAATGCCATGCACGATGGCAAATGCCTTTAATTCTAGCATTCTGGAGGTTGGGCAGGAGGATTAGGATTTGGAGGCCAGACTGGGCTACAAAGTGAGTTCAAGGCCAGCCTGGATTATATAGTGAGACACTGTCTCAGAAACAAACAAATGATAGGTTGGAAACATCAAGAGAATTAAAGTGTAAAGAGAAAGGTGCTTGCTCACGTTGTGTTGAAGATGGAGAGGTCTGTCGGTGTGGCCACCCTCCCTTGGGTTTTCCCCATCCCCCACCCTCCTCTTAACCCCTCCTCCCCTCCCCATCCACAAAGCTTTGTTTCCATGTTTCCCTTCCTTTTTCATTTTTTAAATTTTCATTTTTCCTCCCCTTCCCTTTCTCTTGTTCCCCTCTGCACTTGAACATTTTCTTCCTATTTCAAAATACAGGAAATGAATTCTTCTGTCTAAACTTTTCACACAAAAGCCCATCCTCGCCAACACAGGGATTTCAGCCTTTTGAGATCCAAAGCAGAGAACCCATGTGAGCCATGCCAGATGTCTGAACTATAGACTCTGAGATAATTAGTAGATATACTTTGAAGTTGCTGAATTGATGGCAATTTTTTTTTATAGCAGCAATACAAGACTACTACAAGAAGCTCAGAGTCATTGAGCGCATAGCTAAGATTCAGCTCGTTTGGCATAGAACACTGTAAGTAAGAATAAGTGGCAGCACGCATCTGTGCTCCGAGCATTTGGGAAGCTGAGGCAGGGGAATCGCCATGAGTTTGAGGCTAGCCTGGGCTACATAGTGAAACCTTGTCTCAATCCTACCCCCAAAGAAAATAAATAAGAATAAACAAGCAAGTGGCTTTGAAGAAAAGTTATTCATTAATTTGACTTCATTTATTCATTCACTCACCAAAGTGCAGTGAAAGATTGCTTATGAGGATAAATTATTCCTGAAACAAGCTTGTAATCCAAAGTACTTGTATATGAAAGCTAATTTCCCTGTAAGAAATAATAGAAACTCGGATTTGTTCCACAACCCAAAAGATATTCATATAAAATGACTAAAATGCTGTTATATAATAAAAATCAGAAAGAAGCTACAAAATAAACAGTAAAATAAACAAATTAACCTGCATTTAGCTTTGCAAACCTTTGTGGCTAGTGTGAGGGAGATGTGAGAGGAGGGTCAGTGTGCCAGCCAACTTTCGCTATCACTCAGAGTCACTGCTGCCTATTGGCTCAGTGGAACCCTTCTTTCTGTGCACCTTTAACAAGGAACCAGTCCAGTGCCGCTTGCTTTTGTCTCCTTTTGAGGATTTTGTGGAGATGTGGCCCTGCATTGTCATTGAACAGATTCATCACTCACATTGTTGCTATACCATACTCAGGCGGTGCTTTCCTACAAACTTTTTTTTTTTTGAGGTTATTTATGAAATTAATTTTCTCATATAAATTACGTATTCAAACTTTTTTTAATTTTAAAAATAAAAGAACAAAAACACTAACAGACATTCATTTACAAAATAGCAGAAGAACAATACAAACAATACAGAGTTACAGACAAAGTGGTAGGAAATTAACAATGGCTGTTGTGTTACTGTTGATATCTTCAAAGTGGTTTCTCAGGAAAACAAATAGAGCCATGCAATAATGATCAAACCAGTAATCATTAACTGTTCCATTCAGTAAAGCAATGGAAGACAGTAGTACCACTGTTAGCTCTCCTGTATATACATACATACATGATTTCCCCTTCTTTCCCTTCTTCTTTCCCACACCCCAGTTGCCCATTATTTTTGAGCATTTTTTCATTCCACAATGTCTATCATATCTCCTAGTTTTTATTCACTCTTTCAGGTTCTCACACTACTGAGACAATACACTGCTTATATATGCAGGTCTGATTTATTTCACTTATGAGTATGGTCTCTAGTTGTGACCATTTACCTATAAAAGCCTCGAGTTTATCTTTCTTTATAGCTGAATAATATTCCTTTATATACAAGTACCACAATTTCCTTATCCAGTCCTCAGCGGATGGACATTTGGGTTGCTTCCACAATTTAGCAATTACAAATTGTGCCACTATGAGCATGGCTGCACATATCAAACTTTTGCAGTTTCCCATATTTTGCATGTGTCCCTAACCCATCTGAAGTGAGGGCCTCCTCTGCCCCTGCAGATGAGACCCCCACTGCAGCCTCTTGCGGTTGGGAGATGACCACTCACAATACTATGGTGGGGAGTAGAGGAGGAGGAACCATTGATTCAGTTGGATCAGGTAATGTTCATTGTCACATACAACTTGCACTGTAAGACATCACTCTTCTACCAAGTTAAAACTTACGTTTGCTCATCTTGTGGAACACTCATAGAACAAGTTACTCACAACCCAAGGTTTTGCAGCAGTTTGTTGTGCTCCCTTTCAAATGATAAGCCTGTAGCTGTAGGACTATGGAGTTGAAAATGCAACCCCTTTCCTCAAAGAGGGCCGGGAGTAGACAAACAAATGGGGCAGTGGAGTGCAGATACTTGTTAGTCACTACTGCAAGGTAGGTAGAGGTCATGGCAGCACAGATGCTCTTTGTGTGATTTCTTACCTTGTCGTCTATGGTAGACAGGATAACAGACCCTAAAGACATCTTTCTTCTAACCTCCAGGACCTGGGGCTACAGAGAGGCACACGTCAAGAGGAAATTCAGAGTGGTGATGGAATTAGCTTGTTAAGCAGTTTAAAACAGATAGATAATGCTGGCTTATCTAAGTGGGGTCAGTGTCACCCCAAGGACCCTTTCTGTTAGAAGAAGAGGAGAAAGAGAGATGTGTTGGGTCAAGACTGGAAAAGCCAAGAGGGCTTGAAGATAGCAGAAAGATCAAAATCCAAGGTATGTGAAGACCCACTGGAGAAAAAGACAAGCAAATGGATTCCTCCTTAGTGCTTCAAGGAAGGAACACAGACAGCTGTGCTGACATTTTGATTTTAGATCAGTGAAGACCATTTTGGTCTTCTGATCTCCAGAACTATAAAATAATAAACTTGTGCTGTCATAAACCAAAATATTAGTGGTGATTTGTTATTAGCAGGAATAGAAAACTTCCAGAATTTTTTTGGAATACGAAAAATTAAAATAGAAGTAGAGAGGGAGACTGCATTAGAGCTGCTATATTTTAGCTTATATCAAAACCTTCATTTTATTTATTTTTGTTTGTTTTGAGACAGAGTTTCACTATGTAATCCAGGTTGACCTTAAACTCGCTGTATAGTCCAGGATGGCCTCCGATTCACACCAATTTTCCTGACTCAGCCTCCTGAGTGCTAGCATTGTAGATGTGGCTACCATGCCAACAATATTTTAGCTTATATGCAGGAGATAGCTTTTAAGTACTGGGGGCTTGTGAAAAAAAAAGAAAAAGCACAACTCACTAGAGATAATGTTGCTAAATTAAATACTTTTTTCTAAAGAAACTATTAAAAATAGGGAAAGCTACAGTCTGGGAATAGTATATATATATACAATAAAGAACTTGTATCCAGAATATGTTGAACTCTTACAATTTGGCAATAACACAATACAATTTAAAATGGGAAAATTCTTGAAGAGATACTACCAAGTAGACAAACAAGAAGCCAATAAGAACATGAAAATATGTTTAATATAACTAGCTATTAAGGAACTACAAGAAGATACATCCATATACCTAAAATGGCTAAAATTACAATTGAAAATGCCAAGTGTAGGTAAGGATGTGGAGAAACTGCAATTCTCATGCATTGGTGGCAGAAAAGCAAAACGATATCACCACTTTAAAACAGTTTGGCTGTTTTTTGTAAGTTAAACAGATACCTGCCCTCTGACCCAGCACTTCCTCTCCTAAGTATTTACCCAAGAGCAATAGATGTTACTGTTTGTAGTCACTTCACTCACAACCATCCCAACAGGGAATAATCCATTGATCAGTGAGCGAATAAACAATCTGTATAGTGAAATACTACTCAGAAATAAGGAGGAATGAGCTACTGACACACAACAGTGCAGGCAAATTTCAGAAACAAGCTCAGTGAAAGAATTTTGATGCAAATGATCACATATGTGATTCATAGGACATTCTAGAAAATCAAGTCCGACACGATGGTGCAAATCTGTAATCCCAGAACTCTGGGAGGCTGAGACAGGAGGAGCCCAGCCTGGGAAACTTAGCAATTACTTGAATATAAAAAACAAATACACCGGGGAGGTATCTCAGTGAAAAGGCCTTGGGTTCAATCACCAGTACTGTCACAAAAACAGAAGGAAGCAAGCAGGCAGATCAAGTTGACAGAGCCCTGGGATGTGGGAAGTGATTGCCAAGGTGCTTGAGAGAACTGTTTAGGATGACAAAAATTTTACATATGTTGTTCGTAGCGGTGGCAACAGTACATGGTTTAAATAAGGGACTGGCCAACTTCCCAAAAGTAACCTCACTTGTGTAGATACGGCTTCTTAATACAGAAGTGCAGAAACCTCATATCTAGTTGAAGCTTTACAGTTACTGCTTATGCATTAAAATTCAGCTGCAGTGCAGATTTTCCTGTCTGGTTTATGAAATCAATATAAACCCTTAAAAATGCTATTTTATTTAAATATAAGAACCCAGAGATGAGTTAAGATAGCCTGAAAGAAAACAGGAAATGTTCTCCCATCATGAAAAAATACACTCGGATAAATAGTCTGATGCACAGTGAATAGTATATTGAGAATTCCACGACACTGTATTGAAATGAGTGTAATTTGTCTTGCTCAAGGCTCAGGAATAGACTTTTTTTTTTAACTAAAGAGGGAAACATTTTCATGCTTGTAAAGTACTCTAAGCTCTTCAGAGGAAAAAACCGCGAAGTACAGGGTGTTATTATTTCATGAGCTGTGGGCTTACTTTGACAGTCATTATAGTTGTTTCATTTATAGTTGCTGGGACAGCCTCCATAAAGTGCATCTTTTGTGAGTGCATTGTAATTCAATAAAAGCACTCGCTCTTTTTGGGAAGTGCCCTTTCAGAGATATAGATCCTGAACTTGTGAAAAGGTAACTATTTTGCCCCAAATTACTTAGCGTTATCTAAAAGCATCAAAGGAATCTGTCCAAACATGAACTCTTGGCAGAATGTCCTCTGGATCAGATGTGGTCTTGGTGACACCCTATGAATTATTTACATGAGAGAGACTTGCAAAAATTTTGCTTTGTGGGTAGCTTTTTTGAGAACATCATTTTGCAAGAAAGCATCATCTTTGCCTCTTATTCTATTCAAATGGGCCTGCAAATTGGAATAAGAAAACCAATAGATTAGAAACACATACTTTTATCTTACTTACCAATTTTATAATCAAAGGGGGAAAAAGGCTCAATCCAATTATTTGTTAATATTCTCAATTGTAGCAAATTTCGTTTGCAAATGCAGTATGCCTCTCTCTATTTTAATAAGCATGTCTGCCTGTTCCCTAGGGGTTTGTGATCACGTCAATAGCCATAAACTGTAAAGATGTGACAGAATGTTTCATCTCAAGATGCCCTGCAACCCGGACTCCTTTGTCCTCCTACTTACATTTGATTTGTGCCTCTCAAATATGACCTTTAAGGCCTGCATTTCTTTGCAAATACATTGCATGTCCCAAGGGCACATAATTAAGTGGGTCACAAGCTTCATATTGCATATTAGTATTTGCCTTTCAACATGTATCTCCTCTGTTACACTGTGGGAAAATTCTCTTTTTTGTAGCACATTCTTAGATATGTTGTTGGCACTTTCTGCAAAAAAAAAAGTCCTTGACATACTGTGGGAATACTTAAGGTCATGTGGGATTTCATCAGTCATGAGAATAATTGGACTTGCATTTTGTAAGGAGTAGAGTCCACTCATACTAATTGTAGTATTGCCTTGGGCTTGTATTTCTAGAGGAACAAAGAGCTCTCAAGGATGATAGTTTCACTGTGTCCTTCGGCAGTTAAAGTGGAGTGTCCCAGTAATTTTTGAATAAAAAGTAAAATCAAATAAAATGATATCAAATAACAATAAAAAATGTTTCAAATGTATTCTGATACTCTGACATTAATAAATTGGTTTGCATAAATGCATATGTATTTGGTAGATTTTCTATTAATTGTTTTTGGAAATGTTTATTATGCACGCTGTAGGATTTTCCAATCATATAAATAAATATGTATGCTATAATCACTTATAATTTTGCTTGCATAACTTTAATAACTGTGAATTTTAGCAACAGGATAAAATTTCTCTTTCTGAGTATAATCATTGAATTATAAAGATTTAAAAATATTTAGTACACAGTTTTTTCTCCTTCTAAAATGTATTTATTTAAAAAGATAAAAATTGTGTATGTTCAGAGCAATAAATGTTGAAGGAAATGAGGAGGAATAGCCTTTCCTTTCCTCTTCAGTTTCAGTCTTCATTCTTCGTAAATCATTCTCTACCCAAGAATTAGCTAGATTAATCCAAGAGAAAGCTTTGGTGTTCCTAATTAATGGTTCACTCAATTAAATTAGACCCCATGGTGTACTATGGACATAATTATCAAGAGTGATTGTTTGGGGCAGGAGTGGGTGGAGACCATGGCCTGCTGTTGATGTCTATGTGTATCTCTGTGTGCGCCTCTGTGCCCATGTATGCATTTCCTTAGTGGGGTAGAATTGGACTGCTTTTTAAATTTTTCTTTATTTTTGTTATAGATGTTGGGGACTGAACCCAGGGGCTTGAGTATGTTACCACCGCTGAGCTACATCACAGCACTTTTTACTTTTTCATTTTGATACAGGGTTTTACTAAATTGCCCAGCCTGGCCTTGAACTAGAAAACTTCCCTCCTCAGTTACCTAAATAGCTGGGATTATGGGCATTTGTCACCACACCCAGCTTTCTGCATCCAGGGTTTTGGAGCCACTGGATTGATTCGACTTGGCCTGTGAGTCCCCTACTTCATCATAGCCTGCTTAGATACCCCTCCGTTCTGTTCTCTTGGCTGACTGATTCTCTGTGAAGAGTGGAAAGGCAGACACTGAGGTTCTGGCTTTTTCACATAATCCCGAAGAACTGAAGGCCTTTGAAATTTAATATTTTGATAATAGGAAATAAGGGCTGCTTAACTTTTCCTTAATATAACAAATGATGAGCTGACCAAAAGATTTCCATAATGCCTAGAGATAATTTTCTATTTAGTATTTCTGGCCGGCTGATGTTTCCTTATAAATATTCAATCAATAGAGCTGGCAGTAATAAGTAAAGGCATATGGCCAAGGTTTTGCCTCAACAGAGGGGATCTCCATGTTTTGAAGTAACAAATCAGCACTCACTCTGCAATGCGTCTCTGTAATCCATTTCCTCTTTCTTCCTAGCCACACAACTGGGCTGAATTTCCCACCCTCCGCCATCGCTGAGTGGCCATGGGACTGAGCTCCTTCAGTGTGGGAAGAAATGCCTAGCTTCTTTGGCCCTGAATCAAGGCCAGCAGTTTTCTGTAGCTGTTGGTTTCAAGCAGGAGCCTAAAGTGGTATCTTTCTATGGTCTGTTGGTCATTTCAGAACTTTAGAAGTGTAATGGTCAATTCATTAGAAAGTAACAAATAACTAAATAAATTTTACGAGAGAACTTCAAGATGGCGACCGGATAGGCAACAGAGAGAACCTTCCAGAGGAATGCCACTCAGACAAAGGACAGAAGGGAAAGAGGTGGGTATCCTGAACTCGGGAAGGATCTGAAATGGGAATTGAAGCCCTCGGAAAGACTAAGCAAAACCTCTACTGGAGGAAAGGATCGGAGATCCGCCATGGCACAGTCGGAGGGAGAAGAGAAGGAGGAAGTCACCGCTCCACACACACCCATGTCCCGCGCCCTCGTTCTGGCATTCACAGCTTCAGCTTCGGAGGCCCACGCTCACGGAAGCCTCCCAACTGGGCCAGGGGAGAACGGAGTTCCGAGAGCTGGTCCAGGGTTGGAGAGAGGAGGGCGCAGCCAGGAAAAGAGGCAGTGGAGGTCGGGAGCAGTTGTCAAACCCAGTGTGAGAATGAGAAGTTACGACAGCCACTGGGGCAGAGTCCCCACCCTGCGGCAACCTTCCTAATCAGCGCCTGGAGAGAATCAGTGCAGCTAGTACACAGCCCGGCACGCCCGGCTGTGCACCTACCTCGAGGTGGTGGCCCCTGCCTCTCAGCTGGGTGAGCAGCTACTGGCAGAAAGCAGCAGGGAACCTCAGCGGTAAGCCGCGGCAGCTCCCAGGGATCTGGCCGAGGAGCGGACAGGGGCTCCAGCACCGCAACAGGAGGGAGACGCAGATGGAGGTGGATCGCGTGGCTCCACGCCTTTCTCACTCCAACATCAGGCAGGAAGTGCGAGCTCGGTTGCTGGGGCTCAGCTCCCACCCTGAACTCTCTCTGGGAGCACCTTGAGTCTCGGCAGCTTGAGCAAGCACTGCCTGTTCCTGGCAACAATGGGACGAATCCACGGTCTTCAGGACTCACCCCAAACTATTAATGTGAGCACCAAGAGGGTCTCCTTACAGCTTGCACATATGAACCTTGTATGACCCCGTGGCTGCTCCACAGTGGGCCCCACAGGGCCCCGTGGCTGCTCCGCTGTGGGCCCCACAGCTGCTCCACTGTGGACCCTGGCAGCTGCTCCTCTGTGGGCCCCGTGGCTGCTCCGCTGAGGGCCCCGTGGCTGCTCCTCTGTGGGCCCCGCGGCTGCTCTGCAGTGGGCCCCGCGGCTGCTCTGCTGTGGGCCCTGCGGCTGCTTTGCTGAGGGCCCCCCTGAGGGCGCCTCACGGACTGGACCCGCCCCCACACAGCACGGCGACGGGGTGGAGCTGGGTGGTCTGCTATGAGCATATGTGCTTTTCCACCTCTGACCATGGCAGTTTGTATACACCCATGTATGTTATAGTATAGTCTGAGGCAGCTATATCTCTTCCCAAGGCGAGAGTCCAGGGGTATAGATAAACCCAGGAGTACAGTTATTATCACAGGGAAGATGACTGATTGAGTGGTAGGGCAACTGAGATGAGGGAGGAGAAAAACTGAATGATCAAATGGGCCATCATCTGTGTAGCTGAGTAACAAAGGTGAAGGTAACATTATGTAGGACAGCATCCAGAGCTAATTCACTTCTGTGTTCTCTATAATTCTGTATTTCCTCAATTGTTTTTGTATTAACAGATGTGAAGATAACTTTATATTATACAGCATCCAGTGCAAATTCCTTACTATCTTCTCTATAATTTGGTATTTCCTTTAATGTTTTTGTGTTACCTAATATGAAGATAACATTGTGTAGTACAACATCCAGTGGTAATTCCCTACTGTATTCTGTATAATTTTGTATTTTCGGTATTGTTTATGGCTTATTCTGGTTCATATGTCTCCATTCTTTTGTCTTTAAAATAAAATTAAAAAAAAAAAAAAAAGAAATGCCCAGCTTCCCCAAGGCTCTTCCGTAAGGAACCCTCACAGTTCTGCATGTACCCCCACTCTCCTCCTCACAGTTCCGCATGCACCCCATTTCCCTCCTTGAGTGCCTGGAGAGGACAAACGCACTTGGAGGTGGGAGGAGCCAGAGGATGGGAAGAGCCTTGGTCCATCAGTGATAACAGAGAAGGCCACTGGGACAGGGAACTCAACCCTGGACTGTAATGTTAAAGAAAGCAAAAACTCTGTTGTATGGAGATATTATACATGTTGGATTTGTTGGTAATGCAGTAAACTCACCCTAACTCGTGAGGGTGGAAAGAAAATGTGGAGTCTAGCTTGGTGTGCACTCTGTCCATGGAGGCACACCTCCGAGCACTTGGCAGAGTGCCTTGTGCCATTGTTTTTACTGAAGAAAGGCAATTTGGTGCTACTGTTCAGAGTCTGTGTACTGTTGTGAGCCAGTGACAGAGGATGACAGTCTGATGGCCTACACCCCTTTCAGATCTGTATCCTTAACAACTGGTATGTTCATTAAAAAAAAAATTGTCACATGCACTTTATATTTTCTTATTTCTGAGGAACTTTGTAAATTACAGATCTGAATTAGTTCACGTGGCTTTATGAATGGCTTTCTTTGGTTGCAGTCTACCAGACACTATTCTTTAGCAGTAACAAAAAGACTGTCATCACTGTCTTAGTCTGTTTCATGCTGCTATACCAGAATACCTGACACTGGGTAATTTATAAAGAACAGACATTTGTTCCTTAATGTACTGGAACTGGAAAGCCCAACATCAAGGTGTTGGAACATTTGGTTTCTGTTAAGAGTACTGCCTGATCTTCTATTCAAGGATGGTGCCTTGAACACTGCATCCCCAGGAGGAAGAAAACTGTTCCTCACATGACAGAAATGTGGAAGGAAGGGCCAGCAAGGAACAGGAGGATGCTGACCTCAGTTTCATAATGGTGTCAGTTCCCTTCATGGGAGTGGAGACCTTGTGGCTAGCACTTCTCAGTACTGTTTTAATGGCAATTAAAGTTCAACAGGAGTTTTGAAGGGCACAAACATTAAACCATAGCAATCACTTGGTGACAAAGTCTGTTCGGTGTCTAAGAACCAGAGAAAAAAGGATTTCTTATATCCTAAAACATACATCAGGCTTAGTTTTTTCTTTAAGAAATTTGTGCTTTCTGACAATAGAGAGAACTTATTTTCTATGATCATTTCTAGGATTTTCTTTTCCTACTAAAGAAGTAATGATAACATACTGACCATTGTGTTGCTGGGGGACCACTCTTGGGGCTCAGTGGAGTACCTACAGAGAGTAGCCTAGCTGGAAGACATTTCTTTTCTACCTCAAAGTGGTGTTGTGCTTAGTTATCAAAGTATACTTAAGTTCCTTATTAATTGTATTAATCGTATTTAAGCAGAGAGTATACATATATTGAGAAAGAAATGTTCCTGATTTTATAAGCCTGTGTATTAGATAGAAAATACTAACGTGGATTTTAAAAGAGCTCAGTAAACCACATTGGTATCAAATATAGGGTGGAAGGCAACACATAACAAGGAAAAAATCTTTTATGTGGAAGGATGAAACTATGTTTAGAGTGCATCCCAAAAGAACTGAAGATGAACACTTTTTGTAGTCTGATGAGCTCTCTTCAAGAATTCTTAAATCATGCTTTTAAAAGCACGTGTGTGTAGTACATAGTGTTTGTATCCCGTGTGGCATTGGTACATACACATTATACATCTTAATTTCTTTTTTCATCCCCTTCCCTTCCCTTCTTCCATCTCTTAGTCCTTTCCCTTTTCTTTTGGACCTTTCTCCCTACCATTTTGCTCTTTACTTCTACTTTGGGTTTCTCACATAAGAGAAATCATGTGTTATGGTTTGTATCCAGATGAGCCTGAAGCCTCAAGCAGTCATGGTGGGGCTTTCTGGAGGTGGCTGGACCTAGGGCATGTGCTGCTGGGATCAAGGATGTGATGCTAGAATTGATTCATGGTGTGATGCTAGGATTAAGGCTGCTCCACACTGGGTGTGAGTGCTACTGGCCTAAGGGTAAGTAGCTTGGAAAAGATACGAGACAGAAAAAAGTTGCTGATTGTTGCCTGTCACGTGGTGCTTGCTGTCTTCTGCCTGTCCTGTCTTGCCACGGACTATTTTCCCTTTGTGATACTCCTCTGTGATGCAACCCTGACTCAGAGTGAGCGGAGTATGGACTGAAACATCTACAAATCATGAGCTGAAATGAACCTTTCCTCCTGAAACTTTGAGTGTGTAGGGTTTTGTCTCAGCAATGAGAAAAGCAACTAAAGTAACTCCGTGATATTGAAGCTCGTGTGTCTTAACCCAGAGCCTTATCTGGATCTGTGAAGCCTGTATCATGATTGCAATAGGTGTACAGGGATATTGATTGAGACCTGTCTTCTGTGTTAAAACACCCACGCCATACTCATTTTTTCCTTTCCCCTATTTTATCTCTATAGCACTTATTGTCATTATATATTTGTTCTTTATTTTTTTAAAAGTGTTTGTCTCACACAGTGTGTTGAAGTGTGCCTCTTCCATAAGACACATCCACACACTAATCTGCAAAACCTGAGAATGTGACCTTATTTGGAAGAGGGATCTTTGTAGATGTCATCCAGTTAACGATCTTGAGATGAGATCATCTTTGGACTACCTCCCTAGGTCCTAAATCCAATGACAAGTGTCCTGGGAATAGAAGACACAGAGGAGGAAGACACCACACGTAGGAGGCAGAGTTGGGGTTGTGTAATGACAGCCTGGGAACTCTGGACACCAACAGAAGCCAGAAGGCAGAAGGAAGGTTTCTCCCCGGCAGTCTTTTTGTTTTGTTTTGTTTTCCTTTGCTGGTACTGGGGGTTGAATCCAGGGTCTCATGAGTGCTAGGCAAGCACTCTACCACTGAGCTATGTCTCCAGCCCCACTAGAGAACTAAGAAGTAGTGTGGCCCTACTGATATCATGATTATGGACTTTTGGCTCAAGAATTGTGAATGAGTAGATTTCTATTCTTGCAATGCAGCCAGTTTGTAATACTTTGTTAGATCATAACACAAGTAACAGTATATCTCTCCTATTATAATTTAAGCTCTTGGATGGTAGAGATTTTATTTTGTACATTATATTTTCAGTGCAGAGAACACAGCCTGGCAGATAAAAATCTGTTGAATGAGTGACTAGAAATAGACAGATACATCTCCAGAAGAAGGAATTTCCTACTCAGACAGTGCAATTTCCTTTTTTAATAGCTTTTATAGTCATTAGGAACTTGTTTGTCCTGGTTTGTTCTTAATCTGAGATGATATATGTAGTGGTTAGGAGCTGAAGCCCTGAAGTTTGGTTTGAAACACTGGCCATGGAATCACTAGTCAGAGTCTTGAGATGGTTTAGGAAGAGGCCAGGACTTCTGGGAAGATGGTGACTGCGTAGGCAGCAGAGAGGGAACCTCCTGGAGGATTGCCACCCAGACAATGGAATATAGCAATATGAGGACAGAAAGGAGAGAGGTGTGTACCCTGAACCCAGGAAGGATCTGAAATGGGAGCTGAAGCCCTCAGAAAGACCAAGCAAGACCTCTCCTGGAGGAAAGGATCGGAGGGCCGCCTCAGCACAGTCAGAAGGAGAAGAGACAGAGAAGGAGGAAGCCACTGCTTCAAACACACTCTTGGTCCAAGCCCTCATTCTGGCACTCGCAGCTTCAGCTTCGGAGACCCACACTTGTGGAAGCCTCCCGACTCGGCCAGGGAAGAGCAGAGTTCCAAGAGCTGGTCCAGGTCTGGAGAGGAGAGGGCACAGCCAGGAAAAGAGGCAATGGCGGTTGGGAGCTGTTGTCAAATCCATTGTGAGGATGAGAGGTTGCAAAAGCCACCGAAGCAGAGTCCCCACGCTGCAGCAACCTTCCTAATCAGCACCTGGAGGCAAGGTGGAGCCAGAGCAGCCAGTACACAGCCCACCACACCCAGCCCTATGCCTGCTTTGAGGCTGTGGCCTCCTGCCTCTCCACTGTGTGGGCGGCTGCCAGTGGGGAGCGGTGGTGAGCATCGGCAGCGACCCCAGAGCCACAGCAGCTCCCAGGGATCCAGCCAAGGAACAAATGGGAACTGGAGCACAACAGCAAGAGAGAGCTGCAGATGGAGGTGGATCACACGGCCCCACACCCTTCTCACTCCAACATCAAGCAGGAAGCACGAAGTGAGTTTCCGGGCTTCAGCTCCCACCCCGAATGCCCTCTGTGAGTGCCTTGAGCCTCGGCAGCCTGCGCAATCACCACCTGTTCCTGACAGCAATGGGATGAATCCATGGGCTTCAGGACTCACCCCAAACTACTAATACGAGCAACAAGAGTGTCTCCATACTGCTTGCATATATGCACCTTGTATGAACCCATAGCAACAAATTAGATGAAAAGCAGCAGTCCGGAGGACTTCAAGATGGCGACCGGGTAGGCAGCAGAGAGAGAACCTCCTGGAGGAATGCCACTCAGACAAAGGAATATAGGAATATAGCAACATGTGAAGGACGGAAGAGAAAGAGATGGGTATCCTGAACTCGGGAAGGATCTGAAATGGGAACTGAAACCCTCAGAAAGACTAAGCAAAACCTCCTCTGGAGGAGAGGATCGGAGATCTGCCATGGTGCAGTCGGAGGGAGAGGAGACGGAGAGGGAGGAGGTTGCCGCTCCAAGCACACCCTTGGCCCACACCCTCGTTCCGGCATTCGCAGCTTCAGCTTTGGAGACCCACGCTCACGGAAGCCTCCCGACTTGGCCGGGGGAGAGCAGAGTTCCGAGAGCTGGTCCAGGGTCAGAGAGGGGAGGGCGCAGTGAGGAAAAGAGGCAATGGTGGTTGGGAGCAGTTGTCAAACCCAGTGTGAGGATGAGAAGTTATGACAGCCACTGGGGAGTCCCCACCCTGCAGCAACCTTCCTAATCAGCGCCTGGAGAGAATCAATGCAACTAGTGCACAGCCCACCACGCCCGGCTCTGCACCTGCCTTGAGGCGGTGGTCCCCGCCTCTCTGCTGGGTGAGCGGCTACCAGCGGAGAACAGCAGGGAACCTCAGTGGTGAGCTGCAGTGGCTCCCAGGGATCCAGCCAAGGAACAGACAGGGGCCCCAGCACCGCAACTGGAGGGAGATGCAGATGGAGGTGGATTGCGTGGCTCTGTGCCCTTCTCACTCCAACATCAAGCAGGAGGCATGAGCTGGGTTGCTGGGACTCATCTCCCACCCTGAACTCTCCCTGGGAGCACCTTGAGTCTTGGCAGCTTGGGCAAGCGCTTCCTGTTCCTGGCAACAACGGGATGAACCCACAGACTTCAGGACTCACCCCGAACTATTAATGTGAGCACCAAGAGGGTCTCCTTACAGCTAGCACATATGAACCTTGCATGAACCCATAGAGACGGATTAGATGAAAAGTAGCAGACTGGGAGTCTGAAAAACAACAACATACTCCATACAGCAGACCCTAGAAAAATCCTCCAACTCTATTCTAGAACTAATCTTTAGACTCAGTTCATACTGTTGTAAGAGAGGAGGCTGCTTGCAGCCATTCTTCCCTTTTGCTCTGGTTGTTGTTGCTGTGTGCTGCTGCCATGAACAGTTTGCCCTCTGCCATATGCCTCTCTGCCTCAGAACCAGCCAAGTATGGAGTGAAACCTCCACAAACTGTAAGCTAAACAAACCTTTCCTTCCTTCATTTTTGGCGTTGGGTATTTTGTCTCAGCAATGAGAGAAAAGTAACCAAGACACATACCCTGAACTAACACAGTGAGAATGGGCCAGGGAGATTTCAAGCCCTTATACCAAGCATTGTAAGTTCGTCCGGTGCCCAGCTGCAAGGGGTGGGGAACGGTAATGCTGGAGATCAGGAGGAGGTGGGAGGAGAAGAAAGGGCCTCTGGCATCAAGGCAACGGGACAGAGCCAAACGGGTCACCGAGGGCACCCCAATGGGGGAGCGTGCCCCATGGCTGCTCCACTGAGGGTCCCGCGGCTGCTCCAATGAGGCCCATTTGCCCCACAGTGGGACCCACAGCTGCTCTGCTCTGGGCCCTGCGGCTGCTCTGCAGTGGGCCCCGCGGCTGCTCCGCAGTGGACCCCGCGGCTGCTCCGCAGTGGGCCCTGTGGCTGCTCTGCAGTGGGCCCCGCGGCTGCTCCACTCTGGGCCCCATGGCTGCTCCGCAGTGGGCCCTGTGGCTGTTCCGCTGTGGGCCCCACGGCTGCTCCACAGTGGGCCCTGTGGGCCCCGCAGCTGCTCTGCTGAGGGCCCCCCTGAGGACACCTCATGGACTGGACCCACCCCCACCCTTAGCATGGCGACAGGGTGGAGCTGGGCAGTCCGCTGTGAGCATATGTGCTTTTCCACCTCTGACCATGGCAGTTTGTATACACCCATGTATGTTATAGTATAGTCTGAGGCAGCTATATCTCTTCCCAAGGCGAGAGTCCAGGGGTATAGATAAACTCAGGAGTACAATTATTATCACAGGGAAGATGACTGATTGAGTGGTAGGGCAACTGAGATGAGGGAGGAGAAAAACTGAATGATCAAATGTGCCATCATCTGTGTAACTGAGTAACAAAGGTGAAGGTAACATTATGTAGGACAGCATCCAGACCTAATTCCCTTCTATGTTCTATATAATTCTGTATTTCCTCAATTGTTTTTGTATTAACAGAAATGAAGATAACTTTATATTATATAGCATCCAGTGCAAATTCCCTACTATCTTCTCTATAATTTGGTATTTCCTTTAATGTTTTTGTGTTAACTAATGTGAAGATAACATTATGTAATACAACATCTAGTGCTAATTCCCTACTATATTCTGTATAATTTTGTATTTTCGGTATTGTTTATGGCTTATTCTGGTTCATATGTCTCCATTCTTTTGTCTTTAAAGTAAAATTAAAAAAAAAAAAGGAAGAGACCAAAATTCAAAATTTGAAATACAGCTTCTACTGAATCCATCACAAGGTAAAGAAACTTTGTTTTTACAACATCATAAAGAAAAAATTATATCTATCTATATCTATCATGTATCATTAAGTCCAGGATGATCTTGTATAATTTAGTGCTTAATTATATAAGTTCATTATAAATTACAATTACCATAATAGTGATAATTACTATGATTATAGAAAATAACTAAAAATTTATAGATTCAATTCTATCTTTTATAATATTTCTTTAGTAAGAATTTCAAGCAGGTAAGCCTTGCCTCACAATAATATACTCTACTGCAGTATTTAGTATCTGGAGAATTACTTCTGTGTGACATATGTAAGCCATGATAATTTTGTATTAAGTATGGGAAAATGGCTGAGAAATCCACATTGTGCAGTAGTATTGGCCCAGTCTAGTCCAAGCAAACTACCTCTCCCCTAGTCAAGGTGACTACCTAGTCAAACACCTGGCTAGACAAACACCTGGCTTCTTGCTTCTCTGTCTTTTGTCTTACTGTGCTAAATGGATAGGTCATAGTTTTATTGTTTTGTAAAAATAAATTATTTCCGTGCTGTTTATGTTGTGATTTAGTGCTTAAATCTTATATACTGATATTGTGTGCCACTTGACGGTACAGTTTTTCAAAACTACAATTATTCATTTGCATACATTAGCATAACATTGGAGTACAGACAAAGTTTCATAAGCTCCTACATCACCACTGAAATAAATGAATAACCCTGAAGGGAGATCAGTAAGAACATGAGGCAGTGGTGGGAATATAACATGGTGGGTGTTTCCACAGAAGGGGAGAACGAAAGTGCTGTCTCCAGAAGGGAAGACAGGGTTCTTGACCTGTTTCATTATTTTGTTCACTGAACATAAAAATATTTATCAGAATTTAATAAAGTCACTCTCAATCTCTTAACATTAAGCTTTTTCTAAGGTCCTACACCTGTCAATGGCAAGGTAATGTAATCCTTGGATGTGGAGATAGAATGACTAGAGTTTAGAATATAATCTGTGTCCCTTACACTGGTTTAGGAAATCTTGCCTGCTTCACCTGAATAATCTTTCATCCTAACGTAGGCTCTGTCAGAGCAGCCTTCTATCTGTTCCTGTGGGTTAGTTCAACCTAGAACATTTGCACTTGCTGTGTGTGTGTGTGTGTGTGTGTGTGTGCGCGCGCACGCACACTCCCATGCGCGCACACGCATGCACGCACACATGCACAGGAATGCATGTGAATGTGTATGCTCGCAACATGTTTGCCTATTCACTGATGAACGAGGTATGTCCTGATCCCACTGCAAACTCCATGAGAACCGCACCTCGTCTGTCATGTTCCTGGTGATGTACCCCGTGCCTAAAACGCTTCTCAGTACCTAGTAGAAGCTCAATAAATACATATTAAATATAATTAAGGCTGAAGCTCCCACACACTTATTGATAATTTTTCTTCTCTGTCCTAGGATTCTAAGTTATGACTTCCAAATTCCAAATGCAGCCTGAGATATTCTGTTTGGACTTCGGGAACTACAGAATGACACAACTTTAGCAAGTCCTACTTGACTATGGGATAGTTCTACTTCCATGTGTCCACCAGCAAGGTAAAGGAAGGGTACAACTGGAAAGCTTTTGCCAAAAGGACTCAGGACTTTCAATGTTATCTTCCTACGGACACCCATTTAACATGGGAAATCTTGAGGGAGAAGTGCATGAGGGAAGCACAGACGAGCAGCAGAGGGCAGCTTTCTTATGAGTGGTGATGAAACCTTGGATTCCAATGAAAGTTTACAGGTAAAGTGCACAAAAGCAAGAGGTTCATGGTCTGAGGTGTGTGTGCAGGAAGTGGCACCATCTGACCGCTTTATTTTCTAGTGCGAGACTTTTAGAATCTTATTTTCTGTTAAAAAAAATTACACAAATGATAGCGAATATCTGAAAAGCAGGGGCAAAAATTGGCTCCAGGTTCTGCTGTATGGAAAAGGGCCCTTTGTCTCTTACTATTTCTGACACATGGATTTAGGGGGAAACCACACCTAGTAAATATATCCCTATGTAAACTGCGGGGCAGAAGCTTAAAAAGTTAAACATATATCCTTGCTGATGAGAAAACCTAGCTATACCCACTCTGAGGAATTTACCCAAGATAAATGAAAACACATGTTTGTACAAAGACTTCTATATGAATGTATCTAGCAGCTTTACTCACGATGGTCACAACTAAAAACAAGAACATGTTTCCTGTGGTGACTGGATAAACAAAATGCAACACATCTATACAATGACACATTACTCAGCAATTAAAAAACTCAGCAGATACATACAATATCATGGCTGAATCCTCCAGCTGTTTACATTGAATGAAAGAAACCAGGGAGAAGAGATCGCATGCTCTATGGTGATGTTTATGACATTGTAGGAAGAAGAGAGCGATGGTTACTGATGGAAGAGTATTTGTTATATGGGGCTAGAATGAAGGAAAGAGACTGCACAAGACAGTGTGCAGATTTTGGAGTCAAGAAAAATGTTCACCATAGTAGTGGATACACAACAGTATACATTTGTCAGCTCACTGAAGCGGACACTCGAAACTGAGTTTAATTTGAATTAATCACATATCAACACTTGCATGTATACATGTTCACACACCCTTACATATATTTCCTGTAAACATTCTGGAATCTGAAGCAGGAATATTAGATTTTTTTCTTTTAAAGAGCAAGGAAGAAGGAAGAAGGTTGGTTTTTGTTGTGGTTGTTCTCATTTAATAGTCTGGGGGCCATGTTCCAGCAAGACTACAGTGAACAGCAGACTTTCTGTTTCACTCCACATGGCTCTGAATAGCTCTTCTCATTTTGTACTTAGGAATTACAAATTCTTTTCTGTGTTCATTAATGACATGTTTTCTCCTGGAATTTTGTTTGTTCTGTTAAACAAGGTTGGGGGATGGGCAGCAGCAATGACAAGGCATGAGGGGTGCAGGGTTATGTTCTTTCTAAGAAACAGAAACACACAGTCTAAGATTTAAGGCCTGTGTGGGTAAGCTGTGCCCAGAAGTTGCTGAGTCAGCCTGAGGCATCTCTTACACACTTTTTCATTTTTACAAAGATTGCGAAGTACAGTAATTTGGATAGAGCTTGTGTTGTAAGTAGGGATTATAGGCATGTTTCTTTTATGTGTATGCACCTTTGATTTGGGTAGGAGGTCCTTCCAGTAGGGAATTTTATTATAGTCAGTGCTGCTAATAGACATGACTATTTTAGCTGTAGCACAAAGTTTGCTTGAGTTTGGTCTTCACTAATTCACATATGATAGATCCTAAAATCAGGTCTTGATTCACAAATTTAGTTTTTGTATAGTTTCACTCTGTCAAATATTTGTAACTAAGATTTGTACCTGTGCAACCTAAATTAAATGCAGTAGTTGAAATGCCAACAGGATAAAGCAGAATATAAAAGTCAGCTAAGGGAAGATATGCAGTGTGAAGCCAGACTCTCTCTGGATTAGGACCACTTTCAGCCCTTACTGGATATTCATTCCCTAAAACAAGACATACTAATCTACATTTACTGTACTAGACTTAGGTATGGCCATTTGAGACTGAAGATTTTCACTTGAATAAGCCAAGACTATAAGATTTACTCTCCTTTGTGAAAGAAGAAAAAAGACACACATCTTTAAATTTTGTTTGTTGATTACAAATTTTCATATGTGGGAAACTATGTTGAATATATATCAGTGGTTCTTCACTTTGAAAAATGAAATCTCCCTTGAAACTGACCTACACAAAGGATATTATTTCTAACCCAATTTGCTCAATTTGAAGGGAAATGGTTACTTGTGACCATTGGTAAAGCTCATGGCTTCTAAAGCTTGACCACGCCCGGTACAAACTCTCTTTAACCTAGGTGGATTCTGCCATCTAGTGACTTTCTCCCTGAACTACACTGGTGACATACTGCTTTGTTTAAGGCCCGAGAATTAATGTTATTTTAAGGTCATATGGTTAGTTTTAGTCTTCTTGTCCTTTCATTTTATCTACAATCTGCATGATTTTAGGAAAACTAATACTCCTGTGACTCAGTTAGCTGACCTGGACAATGGAAATAAGGACCTCTTTGCTATAGTTTCCTCCAAGCTCATGTGAGATCATGTATGGAAAACACAGCAAAATGCCTGGCACAGATAAATCCTGAAAAAAGATTCAGTGTTGTTATATTTATAATTATGACCATTAGTATGCAAGTCAAGAACTGAAAAAAGTAGTCCAAAGCATGAGAAATCAAGTTATGGATATATATTTCAGAATAAATTAAGATTATAGTATTTAAAGCTTGGAAGAGGATCGAGTTTATTTAGGCTTTTCGTGTACACTGCCAACAAATGCATTATCACAATTACACTTGCCTCGTTCCAAGGCTTTCCCCACCTCACACTAAATGGTCCCCCCCAGCAGAAAACCCATCACTCTCTGCATTTTAATGTCTTTCCTGAGCTCACTGAAATTTCTGCCTCCATTTCACAATCCGTAACTCTGCACTTGAGTGTCAGCTTCCTGCCCACGCCCCTCTAGTGTTACTAAACTAAGATGAATTTTATGTGGCCTTTACTCTCATTTTTGTTACTGTATCTGACACAGACAGCCTGTTCTAGAGAATCAAGCTGGGTGTGTGCGAAGTGCCTGCCGTGAGCTCTCCCTTCCCCACCCCAGTGCTTAATTTCAAAGACTTCACCCAACACTGTTTCACTCATGCTTGCTGAATGGGAATAAGAGCTTAGAAAACACCGGATAGCATCGTTTTAGGAGGGAGAGACAGCTCACAGAGCTTCCTAATGTATATTGGACTAAACTAGCCTACAATTTTGATTTGGCAGATTTGACCCATCAAAATATGCTTTTGAATTAAAAATTGTCATATTTTTATAATAGCAATATTTTAAATAATATTTTAGAATTATTAAAAAGTAAAGAAACATCATGACTCCTCTACTGAAATACTGTTAATGTTGGTGTGATTTAAGAATGTTTCACCTGATGTGGTGGCGCATGCCTATAATCCCAGCACTTGGGAGGTTGATGTAGGAGGATTGCTGCAAGTTTGAGGCCAGCCTGAGCTACAAAATGAGTTCAAGGAGAGCCTCAACTGCACAGTGAAACCCTGTCTCAAAAAGACAAAAAAAAAGAGAATTTCTTTATACATTATTTTCATTACATGATGGTGATAATGTCCTTTTGCAATTGTATACTCTGATTTTAAAATTTAATATGCTGTTAAAATGTTCCCATCACACTACATGCACATTAAGAATGTGATTCTAGAAAACAGACTCTCACTGAGGGCACCACAGTACACTTAACATGACTGCGTTTTAGTCATCTGTCTTATTTGTAATTTTTGGCTATTACACCTAACATTATAGAATAAATCTTTCAGCATAAAGGTTTTTCTTTGTTCAGGATTGCTTGTTTTCATGCATCCCCAAAATCTAATTTTTATTGCCTTTCCTGTTATAGAAAGCCTTGATGGCCTGGGAATTGCAATAGTGTAATAAACACAACATAGTGTCAACTGAAAGTTAACCAGAAAACGGTTTTTGACTTGTAGTAGCTCTAGTTCACCTTTATGAACTTTGAATGCCTAGAAGTTATTGTTGATGTGAAGAAAGGCTGGAAGATAAGGCTAAATAGCGTTGGAGGGCAGACTGTGTTCTCAAAGCATTCTTTGATACTGTTTCCTTGATTTTCTTTTGTGTGATCATGTATATGTGTGTCTTTGGTAACTGCTTGATCCAAACCCTAACAATTCTCCAGATTGAGAAGAATTTATTGTTACTGAGAAGCACTGAGTCAGGTATCATTCTAGACTCTCATATCTTAAATATCTGCATGGTTTCAAAGGCGAGTGCCTAACATACAGCAGATATTTAGAAAAATGAGTGAATGGTTTCTTTCCATGGCTATGTTTGTAGAATGGTGAAAGAGTCTTGCTTTTAAGTGAATACACAGCTACCAGATAAACTAAATAATGGCTAAGCATGAACTCTGGAGTTAGGAAGGGCTCCGTGACTGCAGCTGGGACAAGTCACCATGCCCTTCTCTTTGGACCTCTGTTGCCCATTTACAAAACAGGAGTGAAATTAGAATCTACCCAAGAAGTTTGTGTCATCTAAAAAATCTGGTGTGGAGAGCAGTAAACAAATATAAGCTGCTATACTGGAGATGTCAGAACTCTAGTTCAGCGAGTGAGGCTGTTTTCCCAGGCTTTGGGCACCAGTAAACCTCTCTCGAGATTATTCTGCTTTTTTCTCCCCCCGCATCTGTCCTCCTGTCATTTTAGAAATACATAAACCAGAGACCCATAAACATAAAAAATCACCACTTTCCCTGCTCTTAAGCCCCTTTCTCTTGGCAGGCCTTAGTGGACACACACGCTGGGTGCCTGCTGGCCGTGTGAGCACATGCAGCCCGCTGCCCAGGCCATCTGGTCCTCCACGGCGAGCCATATGGAATGCAGGCCCCACTTCTTGGGAAAAACTGAACTTGTGTCTTCGGCGGGTTCTCTGCTTGGCTTGGCTTCCGACCTCTGAGGAATCAAGTATGGGTATAATCACAGCTTCCTTATCTCCCTTCCTGTGAATCAATGACTTAAATTTGGTTAAGAGAGCTTTTAGACAGTGCATCTTACTCAAGTTAAGTAATGACCAAAAATTCCACTTCAAGCCCCGTGACATCTGTGACGCAAGAAAATTCAGAAATCACACTTCCGTCATTCTTTTCTGCCCTGTTCCCGTTTGCTGCAGAGGACTAGAACTACATTTTGTTTTCTTCTTCTTCATTTGAAGCTGCTGTTATCTCTACCAAGCCTGGAACAGCAGGAACCGTCATGCTGAGATGATTAGTTCTTAACGTTTGCTGGTTATTAGCTGCATAGAAAATGACATGCAAAGTTCCAAGATATGGTTTGGTTCCCGCTGTGATAATCTTAGAGAGATTTACAAATACCAAGATGATTTCTAAACTCCTTGAAACTCACAGTAAAAATGCTTGTTTGTTCTAAGTAGGAGCTTAAATTAAAACTTAATCAATTTTGAAAAAATAATTTTGAGGCTTTTGTCTAAATAAATGTGTAGGGTTGCTTAAAGATATTTATGAATTAGAAAATTTAAAAATGGAACAGAGTAAATGCTTCCAATCTTAGCTGCTTTTCATTAAGATTAGGAAATGAAACAAGAATCTTTGCAGGTGATTTAATGTCTTTTCTACTCTTGTCAGATTTTGTTTCCACTGTGACATCAAATTGTATACAAATTGCAGTTTTTATCTATTATAAGAAGAAAATGTATTATGATACTAGCACATTACTACAACTTAATTAAAAAATGTCAGGCCCTGAAGGTAAAAAATTGACAAAAGCACCCCTAAGGAAGAAATAAGAAATTAATTTTCATTCTCACCATAGGATAATTTCTATCATCCATTCCTTTTCTTGGGTAGTGATTCTACTTCCATTAAAAAAAAAGCTATTTTACCTCCAATTCTTTCCAGATCAGAGCCAACATATTCCTAGCCCTGCTGGTTTTGTCTTTTCCACAGCTTTTAACATATATTACCATAAAGTATAATATTCAGTCCAGTTTAATGAGCTGAGATCAAAAGTCCAATTAACTATGCCTTGTTCTTTGTATGCTCAATTGCAGGCACAATGCCAGGACCCAGTGGTTATATGATTAATGCATTTTTATTGAATGATGTTAAAAAGTGCATAATTTACTGTTGAACACAGAATGTTTCATGATCTGAAGGCAACTCTGGTATTATGATTGCAAACAAATTTATATCTGACATTTGAACTTGAAGTTCCCATTATTTTCATAGTTCTCAACATTTTGTAATTATGCACACTAAAGTTTATAAGTATTTTGTGGCCCATTTGGAAGGACTGACAAAGCAAACGCTAAATAATTCAGCACTAAATATAACATATAGCTGATATTTTGCAGCAAGGATGTAAGGGGCGTGGCAGGTTCCTGGGATGGCACGGGCGGAAGATGCTCCAGTCCGTCCCCATCTGTTATTTCACAGCGTCTCAATCAACATTCTGTTTGCTACAAATCACTCCCAATAATATGTAGTGTAACTAAAAGCTGGGTCAAGTTATGCCAACTACGTATCTCCTGTCTACCTTTCAGAGAAATAACCAACCTACAGAGAAATTTACTGGTCAGTACCGGGCAATCTGGGATCCACTGCAGCTTAACTTCTAATGCCTTAGCGTTATGTTGTTCTGCCCTGCCCAGCCTGTTTGTGTGCTCAAGAGACAGTATCCTCTTGCATTCCATCAAACACTCTTTCCTTAGCACAGATCATTGGTACACCTTTACTTTCAGCCAGCCGTACTCCTATTGTTCACTGTACTATGTACAGAACTCTGGCAGACAGCTGCTTCTGTACCAGCATGAATAATGACAGCAGTTATGGAAGAAGACACGGGGCAGCTGGAAAGTGTCACAGCCCTCCACTGACCCCACAGACCACAGGAGGTGGGTCAGCAGTTAGAAAGCGTCAGCAGGCCTTGGAGGTGCCCTTGTCATCGAGCCTTTGTGGGCAGTGGCTGATGCTGGAAATTGATCACTTGTGTGAGGGGTGAGATAAGGCTGTCTGAGAACAAAGAGAACCTGAGGCGAGCCATGTGATCAAGCTGCTTCAGTCCAGGGAACACCAACCTGGAAACAATCCAAGCAATCAGTTGCTAGGCAAAGCTGTGTCACTTGACACTAACTTCATCAAACGTATAAGTAAACACCTGTAAGGGGGTTGCATGGTTTCCTTCCCTCCTACCTAGAGAGAGGGCTCCACCTGACCTCACCTTTTGCTATTATCTTGACTTTTCCCATCCTCTTGCCACCCTTCCCCACTAGGAACTTAACGAGCCTCACGGGGTGTGGTGAGCCCTCTTGGCTTCCTCTTCTTATCCTTTGTCTCTCCCCTCCTAAGGGGCAGATCCAGACTTTTGAGAGGTTGATGTTTCACAACTTGGAAGTTCTCTATGAATAGTATTAAAAATTACAAACACAGAATTGCCTACAAAAATTAACATTTTCTTAGAATGATAAAAATAGCACATTACAAATTTTAAAAAGTAGACATATATTCCAAATATCATAAAATCTACAAAAATGATACAGTTCTTCCAATTAAGTTCTTGATGCAACTCTATAACACTTTCCTAATATTTTTGGTTGTATATTCTGATTTCATCTTTACATAACAAGTGATCACATTTCAGGACATTGTCATTGTACTCAAGTAGTGACCAATTTTACCTTGGAATGACAATACCCATTACCTAGTTTTCTATAAGTTCCCCCTTTGTAGTAGTTTATTATGAATTTTATATTGTCTTACTCAGTGTTGGTATTGCTTATCAAATCAGCAAGAAATACATATCTTTTTTCTGGGTGTTTACATAATTTGTTCCTTTTTGCTAAACCTCATGATCAATAAAACAGAGGCTTATTCATTATTTCTCTTTAAGATTTATCTTTTCCTTTTTAATTAGTTATGGCTTTGGTATATTCTGAAATTTTAAAAAAGTATACTTAGCTTTAGATGTCAAAATAATGTTTTATCCTTATTGACCTTGTTTTATAATTTATGAATTTTAACCAGAATTTTCTCAGTATTTATTCATAAGTAAATATTAACATAATAAAAGAAAAACTTCATATTCACCTGGTTTAGGGGCTATAACTCCTTACTATTTTCTTAAAATATCTACATATACTATAGTTAAAAGGCACGTGTAAGACTTGTCAATTTTTGGAATCAATTTCTTACCTTGTGGTTTTTCTTCCAGGGCTTCGAAACTGTACTTTTGACCCTTGAAGTATGATATTTCCTCTACTCCCAGACTTGAGTAGTCTCAGAGTGAGCATATTGTTTCACATCCAGAGTCATTAAAGGAACAATGTTAAGAAAATCCAAACTATATGTGCTTTCAAAATGTTCCATTACGAAGAGTATAAGCAAACAAAAAAGTGTTGCAATATTTGAAGTAGTTGACAATTTCAGGTACTGTAGAGGAAATTTCTTTCTCTACTGAAAAAATTAAGTGGGCGAGCTGCACACTGCATACGTCCTGCAATTTATTAATGTTTCAAAGAGCACTTGTCTCCACTACTGTCATAAGTTCATCTCTATATTGTGCTTTCATGCATTACTACTTATACTCAGTTGTGAAAATAATGACCTTTTCACTTTACACATGAAAAACTGAGGCTTGGAAGTATACATCACCAGCAAATGACAACCATATTTGAAGCTCAGAAACTGAATGTAGAGCTCAGGCTCTTAATTATCACAAAATATTTTCTTTTTTGCTTTACTAATATAAGTGAAAATAGGATTTGAAGGGAGGAAATGTTTGCACTGAAGCACTTGAAATATTCACACAAGCCTTCACCTAGGAGTGGTGTGGCAAGAAAAACAAATTTAACAAAGCCGAAAGGATCCCCTCCCACCCCTACCCCACCACCATGCTTGTTCTAATGATTGAGTGGGTTCTACCAGACATTTTAAGCTCTGAGACCTGTAGTGGGAGCCACAGCTTTTAAGCTCTCACACTGTTTTACTGGCTACACAACACAGCTATAGACATTTATTGGAAGGATGCTGGCACCTTGGATATTGCCCCACACTACCGGGACTTCTGTTAAACTCTATGACCTCTCTGAGTTGCACATTCTTCATTACACAGTTAGAGAGCAACACTAAGTGTAGTTTAGGTCTCTGAGGTTCTTTCCAGCTCTAAAGTTTTGTGAAGTTCAGCTACAGTGATACTTTAGATAGGAACACAAGGTTCACTTTGTAACAACGGCAGTTACTCATCTTCATATAATTTCATATTTAGATGTCAAACCATGGTTTCAGGAAGACTGTAAAGTGAAAGACAAACTAACTTACTCATTGTTCTAATATATTTTATCATATATAATGTATAAGGTGCTTTTAATACCACCAATAAATCAATAGTAATTATGCCTGCATGTTTACTTGTAGCAACTGATTATGTAAGTTCTGTAAACTCAACATAAAAACTCAGTCATTATTGATAACTGTTTTGAAAAAAATGCTTCTGGGGCTGGGGATGTAGCTCAGTGGCACAGTGCCTGCTTTGCAAGGTGGTGAGTTCAATTCCTGGTACCAAAAAAAAAGTTTCTGACTTAGAACTATTAATGACCAACAAGCTCATGATAAAGTGCCAACACCACCAAGAATCAAGGAAGTGAAATTAAAGCAAAGAAACACCATTTTCTGATCCTTCCACTCATGAAGACTGAATGGAAGTGTAACTTGGCAAACCTTTTTAAGGGAAAATTTGAAAATATATTTGAAATTTCTTATACCATGACATAGTATATTTTACTTCTAGTAATTTACCCTAAATAAATAATCATAGTGAAAAATATAAAAAAATGACTGAAAAATTTTAAAAGGCCTAAAAAATGGGGAGGGATCCCTTATTAACATGTTCATAATATTTATCTCTACAGATTCGAAGAAATTGTTATCATAATTCCAAAGGATGAGACAAAATCCATATTCCAGCACCCCCTCTTCTCTAGCTGATAAATAACTGAGAGAAAGTAAATTCACAGTGCTTCATTTTATTTTACTTTTGCTTTTATCATAAAACTGCTCCCCGAAGAGTTTGATTAGAGCCACTAAGTTTAATTTTGAAAAAAACAGAACAGAGAAGAAATAAAGGATTGTGCTTCTCACTGATTCTAATTTTCTCCTGCAATGTCTCCTGCTTACATGTGTGTGCTGTTTGTCCTCTTTCCTTTAGGAAAATAAAAGCAGCAGCAGAACTCTCTCTCAGGAGCCGCATTTCCTGATGCTGCGGTTTGCTCTGCTCAGGAAAACCACACACGTCAGGGCTAGCCAGCTCCAGGGGGAATGTGCATGGTGGTACTGAAAAGATTAGAGACTTTAACTTTCTTTATATGAGCTACTTCACTGAAAAATACAAATAGCTAAGAAAATAATTAGATCTTCCCATGGAAAAGCAATGCTTTAAAGTGATTCTCGAGGTATGGTTTGTTATTGCCTGGCTCAAAAATGTCTCAAAATTTGTTAAAAATATTAAATAACAGGTCTAACCCTAGAACTATTGAAACAAACTCTGGACATGAAGCAAGATTTAAAAACTACACACAAAAATATATATACGTTCTAAACCAGAGGTGTTAGGGGCCCAATCTGGCCACTGCTCGTATTGATAAAGTTTTATTGGAACACAGCCACTCTCAGTCAAAGGATGCTTTTGTGCTATAATGGCCGATTTGAGCAGTTGTGACAGACACTGACCGCCTGAGGAGTTTAACGTGGTAATCTGGCCCAGAAGCAAAAAAGTGTGCCACCCCTACTCTCAGCCAATACCTCCTAAGCTTTAAAGTGCGTAGAAATCACCTAGGAGTCATTCAAAAGGACCGTTTTGATTCATTCAGCCTGAGGTGGGCTGGGATTCTGAGGTTGTTTGCAGACCACACTCTAGTAGCAACTGTCTAGAGTGATGGTTCTCAGAATGTGAGAAATGTACACCCCCATTTCCCACACCCCCTTTCTGGATCAGAAACAGTCCACATAATTTATGGAGATCTCACCTCCAGGTAATCCCGATGCTTGCCAAAGCTTGAGGACCACTTGTCTGGACCATTCCTCTGCAAATTAAGGCCTAACAACTGCAGTCCTCAGAGAGCCAGAAACGACGTGTCTGTTGGATTCCAGTTGTCACCGACTCTACTAACCACACTATGTGTTTGTTGATCATAATCTTGAAACCATATGTTTATTTTCCCTTACATCTTCAATATAGTGGTTTTGAGTAAATAAAATTTCAAATGTGTGTTCTTTGGTTTAATCTACTTTAATTAATGTTTTCTTTTGGAGAAAGAGTCTTCCATTTTTGTGAAATGGAAATAGCTTTCAAGGTCAGTTAAATGTCATGTCATTTCTGCAGCGACCAACAGGAGGAGCTAGTGTTATCGTCCTAACTCTTACAGGGAGTTCTTCCTTCTTGGGTGAATCGGTGAGAGAATGGCCTCTTGACTCACTGCTGAATAAAACGTTACATTTTGGATTTATAGTTCTTACTGCCTAAGTTTTACACATCCTTTTTTAATGCCCAAAGAGCTAGAGATATGTTCAAAATGAATGTAACCTATAAGTAATTCAACTGAATTGCTGTAATTACTCGAAGACTTCTATATACTCAAAACACGTTGAAGATTTCCGAGACTATAAAAGCATAGGTCTTGTTCTTTTTAAACATAAGGCTTTGGGGCCGGGGATGTAGCTCAGAGGCACAGCACCTGCCTGGCAAGTGTAAGGTCGTGAGTTTGACTCTTGATACCAAAAAACAAAACAAAACAAAACAAAACAAATAAGGCTTTGGGGAGGAGTGCTGGCATAATCGAATAAATAAGCCTGCAGTGTAGAGCACAGTTCTCATCAAGACTAGAGAGACACTAAGACCAGCAGTTGATCTCGAAATGAGGTTCCCCTGAAGTGGCTGTTTGAGTCTGTGGCACGAAAAGGTGCATGACTTGCTACAAGGAATCGAGCCATGCAATGCTGAGTAGAATGATGTCGCTTACTGGCATGCCGAAGTGCAAACTGTTAGCCATCACTATCTAATTTGTCAGCAAGACAGGGAATGTATGCAAAATAAAATGGAATTTTCCCCGAAGTGAAAGACCAGCTGACAGATGGCAAGTGTATCACATGAGACCCCTGCCTTTGGCACCAGGAAGACTGAAATGAGTTTTGCTTTGCACGGATTCAGAACGTGGTTTTGCTTACCTAATAACTAAAGGTAGCTAGACATGGTGCCACACGGCTTAATGCCAGCACTTGGAGGGCTGAGACAGGAGGATCACTGGGAGTTTCAGGCCAGTCCAGGCTACAAAGTGAGTTCAAGGTCAGCCTGAACTATGTAGTGAGACCAGGTCTCAACAAACAAAAAAACAAAACAACAAAAATAATTAAAGCTAATGTTAATAATACAGTAAAAGGGTGGAAAAAACTATACTGTATCAGTTTGGCCTGTCAAGAGAAAACATTTTATGGAACATTCTATTCAAGAAAAGGCAAAGCACCTTGTGCACTGGGAACTGAATATTTGCTCAGAAAGAACTGAATAGAGAACTTCATGACTAAAATGACAGAATAACAAGGTAGTCAAGACGTAAGAAGGCATTATCCAAGCAAATGAAAGAAAAAGACAAGTCAGTAATTGACCAGTAATTGACTATTAGGGTTTGAACATTAATTGCAGATAAGGTATAAAAATCACTGGAAACAGTAATGGCTTGTAATAGAGAAGATGATAGCTTGAATATTAGTGAAAGGATTAGGAAGCTAATTGAGCTCAGGAGGGATAGAATTCAAGACATAATTTCAAGTTAGACCATGTTGGGGGGGTGCTAACCTACCACCAGGTGGAGGTAAACAAGAGATCATTAGTATTTCAGTGTTAAGGTGTGGAAGAGGTTTGAAGTGGACATATTTATTTTGATCGTAGGATAATTTAGATATAGGATTAAAAGAATATACTTAACTATGAATTTACCAGTTAATTCAACATATTTAGGGTAGATCCCATGTGTTCTAGGTATTGGGCTTCATACTGTGGATACTGATAGCCAACTTATTATATGATAGGACTACTCGGGAGCTGGGGATAGATCAATAAACTTAGACACAACTTACAGCCTGGGGGGAGTGATAGCAAATAAAGTTAATGAATGAAATGCACGTGGTGAGACTGTGATACAAAGAAAAAGAAGACTGAAATGTGCAGTAGAGAATGTTAGGGTGAGGGACTTTCAACTTTAAATAGAATGATCACTCGACAGCTGTGAGGGCTTGCCAAAGGGTGCTTCTCCACTTCCTGCCATAGTAATTTGTGTACACCCATGTAGTATACATCATATTTAGAAGCAGCCAAGTCTCTGCCCAAAGTAAGAGCATGAGGGAGCAAATAAACCAAAAGCGCAGTTATTACCAGTGGGAAGACCACTGACAGGGTGGTAGAACAACGGAGGTGAAGGGGAGAAAATTGATTGATTGAACGAGCCTTCGTCTATATAACTGAGTAATAAAGATGAAGATAACGTTATGTAATACAACATCCAGTGGTAACCCCCTACTATTTTCTCTGTAATCTGGTATTTCCTTTATTGTTTTTGTGTTAACAAATGCAAAGACAACACTATGTAATACAGCATCCAGTGATGGTTCCCTATTGTCTCCTCTATAATTCGGTATTCCCTTTATTGATTTTGTTATAACAAATACAAAGATAACATGTTATACAGCATCCAGTGCCAATTCCCTACTATCTTCTCTGTAACTTGGTATTTTCTGTATTGTTTCTGTGTTATTCTGGGTTCTTTTGTCTTAAAAATAAAAAAAAAGTAAATAAATAGAGTGATCAGGAAAGATCACGCAGAGAAGGTAATATCTGAATGAATACTAGAGTAGGAAGAGAAGAAAAGCTCTCTGGGAACCAGTATCTTAGGCAGAAAAACAAGCAGCAGCGGGAATAGTAAGTGGAAAGTCCCTGGGGTAGGCACGCCCGGAGCATTAGAGGAAGGCCGAGCAGGCCAGTGTTCCTGCCGCACGTGCAGAGTCGAGCACGATGCCAGGAAGGGAGCGCGTTGGAGCTGTAGGCTGCTGAAATGGCTCGTTTTAGAGTGAAATGAGGAACCCACTGTAACTTTAGTAGGAGAATGATAGAATATGGTATGACTTACGCTAATAACATCACCTAGGCTTCCAGCGGAGAGCAGAAAGGAGCAAGAGCTAAAGAGGTTAGGGTTGTCATCTGGGAAAGAAACATCATCAGGACCAGGCTAGTAGCAGTGGGGCTGCAGAGCAGTGCTTATTTTCTGAATATATTCTGAAAAGTAAATCCAATGGACTTACTGGATTGTGGGGCATGAGAGAGAAAAAAATAAAATATGACTTCAGTGCTTTTTGCCCTCAGCAATTTGAAGGCTAGTGTTATTCCTGCGTCAGACAGAGAAGATTGTGATGGATTTAGAGCACCTCTGCACTGTGAATGCTGACTTTAAACACTTCTCACATTCTGAGACAGGCACTGTGGGATGTGGGGGGGTAGAATTCCATCTCACATATACATGGTTGTGACCTCAGGGGAAGAGTCAAGAATGTATGTATCTCCTAAAAAGTGTCACCATCACGGGTGTGGTAGAAGTCATAACTCTGGAAGAGATGCCTTTGGAATAGTGAACAGAATGAAGAACCCACAGCAGATTCCCGCATAGCATCAACACTTGGAGACAAAAATGAGAGAGGTAGAAGAAGTAAGGAAAAGTGGCCTTTAAGGAGGAAAGTTGGGAGATTTGGCTCAGTGGTACAGTGCTTGCCTCCTACGCAGGGGATCCTGGATTTGATCCCAGAACTGGAAGGGAGAAAGAAGGAAGGAAGGAAGGAAGAAAAGAAGGAAGGAAGGAAGGGAGGGAGGGAGGAAGGAAGGAAGGAAGGAAGGAAAGAGAGAACCAAAGAGACTGAGAGAAAAAGAGAAACGGAGAGAAAAAGAAAGAGAAAGAAAGAGAGGGAGAGAAGGCAGGAGGGAGGGAGGGAGACAGGACTTCAAGGGCATAAGCACTGCAAGCCAAGTGCTGCACACAAAAGAAGTTGAAGACAGAAGAAGATGCACCAGGTTTGGCAGTTATGAGGTCACTGGCTTTCACCATGAACGTGGAGCAGGGCAGTAGGAGGCCAATTACGGCGGGTGCAGAAGCTTCCCCGGCCGCCCCTCCCTGCTGATGGCTTCCACTGCAGGCACCCGTGCTTTCCCGGAGGCTCATGATTAGCTGAAGCCCAGTCACATCCTGGAGTTGGCTGAGGAGCACCCTTAAATGGTTCAGGGTGTGAGCTGGTTGGAAGTATCCCAGTGTTACCAACTTGAAGCCGCAAAATCTCCAAGAGTTGTTTGACAGTTTCCCAAAGTGCCAGTGAGCTTCGGTTGCCAGATCCCCACGGCAGCATCCTGTGTTAGCGCCTCTTGTATGGGCTCTTCCCATGTCTGACTCACTTTCCTTTCTCCCTGGTCGGACCATTTCCCAAATGAACTTCTGCCCTCTGCTTCCCCCGCCCCAGAGTACTGAGGGTCGAACCAAGGGCCTCACAAATACTAGGAAAATGCTCAGCAACTGAACTACATTTCTTTCCCTTTTCCATTTTCTTTTGAGACAGGGTCTTCCAAATGGCCCAAGCTGGCCTTGAACTGTTTGATCCTTGTGCCTCAGCCTCCTGAGAATCTGGTATTACAGGCCCATGCCACTGTGCATTGCCATCTAATTCTGATCAGAATCCATTTCTGGGGATGCCTAACCTAAAGCATCAAGTAACAAAATTTAAACTATGAAACAGGAATAAGATGTGATGGTGCACATCTTCATTCCCAGCACTCTATAAGGCTGAGGCAGGAAGATTAGTAATTTGAACTCAATCTGGGGCAATTTAGTGACTGAGATCTTACTTCAAAGTAAAAAACAGGCTGGGGAATAGCTCAGTGCAAAGGCCCTGGGCTCCATCCTTAGCACCACAAAACAACCAAACAGATAAAGAAAGAAAATAAGTTAGAATATACAAATTTGGCTGTAAATAAAAAAAGAAAAGGAAGTGGGGATATAGTCAGATTTTTTTTAAAAAATTAAATGTCACAGGAGAAAATCAAGTGAGTTTAATGCTGAGCAGAAATAGCCAATAAGAAGGAGTTGAGAGTACAGGGCGTGTGATGTGCTAATGGCAAAGGCACGTACTAGAACTGGGATGGGTTCGTAGGGGAAGCGTTCTCTTCTTCACTGAGACCAAGGAAAGGAGAGAGGAAAACTGTAGTGTCAGGGCAGAGTGCTCTTTTATGTGCATGACTGGGTGGCCAGAAAGCAGAAAGGGAGCTCACGTACTACGGTGAAGGAAGAGGTCTCCTGAGCAAGAAAGTGACAGAAGATGCAGACTAAGAGCATGTCTTTGCTTAAATGATGGATTGAAGATGAGAAAAAATTAGAGAGCTAAGAAAAAACCAACCAACCAACCAACCAAACAAACAAACAAACAAAAGAACAACAACAAAAACTAGTGTGGTGGCATAGACAGCAAGAAGAACGGTTGTAAAGGGGAGAGAGTACCCAAGTTGTCCAGTTTCCTGAATGATCACCGGGGATTTTCTGGTACTGTATGAGTTTCTATTGAATCAATAAACAGAAGCTATCCATTCAAAGGATAAAGGAATAAGAAGAGTGAAAAAAATAGAGAAATGTCAACAGATTATCCCTTGATCAGAAGATATTTCCAAAGTAAATATTTGCACCAAGTTAATGAAGGAAGAATCCCATGTTATTTCCAGGCACATCAAGGCACATGCATTTGAAACTCATTAGATATTTGGTTATATTAGATTAAATTGCTAGGATTTGGCCATTTTAACCTAAAAAAATATCTATTCTATACGATTCAATTCAGTGTTCAAAACAACGAGTACAATTTCTTACTAAGCAGAAGCCAGAATTTTGTGGTGCATGACACACATGGAGAAAGGACCACGAAAGCTGAGAGGTTATTAACTTCATTTTGGTGCTTCTGTCTTAGTTACATTCTTGTCACCGATACCCCATACCCGACAGGCAGAAATCAGAGGAGGAGAGGTTTGCTTTGGCTCACAGTCTGGAGATGCTTCTCTTCACGGCTGGCTCCAAGGCAAGGCAGCACGGCAGAGGAGGGCGGCTCCCGGCATGGCAGCAGGAAGCAGGGGCAGAGGTCAAGTGGGGGAGGGGGACAGAGGGAAACAGAGCCTTCCAGGCCACGCCCCCAGCGAACTCCTCCTCTAGTCAGCTTCACCTCCCCACATCACATTTAGCTATAAACTGATCAGAGGACTATGCTGAACATCACAGCCTCATGATCCAAATCATCTCTAAAGCCCCACCTATGAATGCATGAAGACTTGGGGGGACATCTAGACATAAACCATAGCAATTTCCTAATAGCATGTGCTGCGCTGAGAATAATAATTCCCATAATAAAGTATTAGAAATAAGAAGCTTTCTTTTTGTTGGAGTTTCATAAATATTATGAAAACAAAAATATTCAGGTATTTCAGTTTTTATTCTAAGTAATACTTCGAGGAATGAAGTGACTTTAGGAGAATAAAATTATGAATGGTAACTTATCTGCTAAATTACCATTAATTTATCATTGAGTGAAAGCAACTTTCATGAACTTGATTATTTTGGACCTTATTCCTTGCTTCAGTAATTTTTTTCTGCAATTTAATTGCTTTGAGGCCAGTGAGGTAGGGCATATAAAATGCAATTAAAAGATGAAAAATATCTCTTGTGATTTGATATTAAACAGGAGCGATGGAGTGTGACATTAAAAAATGGTATCAGAGGTGCATACCCTACGTTTCACTTTAATTATGTCAATTTCAGATTCTGAAATACTGCAGTTTCACATGCTTAATTAAATTATGCCAGGACCAATACTTTTTGGTCAAAAAAATTTTTTGCAGAAGGTTTCAGAGACAGATAAGACAAGAACAAGTGTTTCAGTGTTAGCTCAGTATAAGTGGACCAGTATCAGCTAATGATCTGCTGATATAACAGGGATTAATCCGAACAGAATCCAAAGACAAATGGCATGATTTTAAGTGTATTTTGGAATCATGGGAGGGAAAGTAGTCTGTATTAATTCCATTACTAAAATTTCCTTTTCAAATACTTAAGAATTAAATAATTTTAAGAGCAAATTTAAGAACTCCATATCCATTTTGTAGACAAGAAACAGTGAGGCTTTATTGTTTTAATATGTAAGTTGTGTACTGATGCTCAGAGAGTTCACAGTGAGGCTCTACCATTTTTTTTTTTGGCGGTACTGGGGATCGAACTCAGGACCCTGCGCTTGCCAGGCAGGCGCTTATTCCACTGAGCTATAGCCCCAGCCCCGAGGCTCAACCTACAATGCTCCACAACGCACTATGCACCAAATTCCTAGTCTATCTATTCCTTTCAATGAATTCATATGCAAATGTTCATGAATTATATATTTGTTGCCCTTGTCCCTGTTTATATTAATAACAATATCTTTTTTATCTTTTTCTTTTTAATAACCTTCTAGAGCTCATGAACTGCCCTCTTCTCTACTTATCTTTTCCTGGAGGAATTCCACGATAAAATTATAAATAGGGATGTATAACTATGATTTATCACTTTTTTTTTTTTTTTTTGGCAGTACTGGGGATCGAACTCAGGACCCTGTGCTTGCTAGGCCGACGCTTATTCCACTGAGCTATATCCCCAGCCCCCTGGATGTATAACTATGAAAGGGCTTTATGTAAGTCCTTATATGGGGAACATTAGTTATACTAACAGGTAAAATTTAAGGGCATAGTGGTTAGTTCAGCATCTGAGGGAAATGTCTGGTGCCACAGAGAATACCAGCTTCAGATATTTTGGATTAGACCAGTTATTTGCTGGCGTCTTGGGGCTATGCTTCTGGAACATTTGAACATATAGTAAAACATCTCAAGAACAAAATAAAACTTGGGTTTATGTTTGTTCAGTTTATTTACTTAGTAAGAATGAATGAGGCAATTCCATTCATAATAATGGTTGTTATGCAAGATTATGTGGCATTTATAGCATATATCCATAAGCATGCCTATATATAACATAGTATTCATTAAAATAGACATCATGATCCCATTTAAAGGTGAGAAAACAGAAAGCTCGCATCCATACAGCCCATATGTGTCAGGGCTGAAGCTCCAGCTCAGTCCCACCTGGCTCCAGATTCCGTCATGCCATACAGCCTCCCAAAGTAGTGCTCAGATAACTTTCTAGTTGAATCTCACCTTCTCAGCTGTGTAACCCTTGTAATGTGGAAGCTCAAAAGTAATCGTGTGCCCCCTTCTCAAAATTCACCTCCTTAACTGGTGAACTAAACCAGTTCTAGCTGCACTCAGCCAATAGATTAAAACAGTCAAAGTAAAAATTGCTAAGTTATCTATCCTCCACTTACTTAAAATAATTAAAGAAGACTCTTTTTAAGCTATAATTAATGATATAGATAGAATTTTACTAAACACTTTTATTACTTTTCCCTGAGGTATTTCATAGTTCAAATACATCATAGTTCTTTCCCTGATCATCACATTTTCTTTTATTAAAAATAAACATTTTTTAATTGAAGCAAAGCACTAGGTAGAGAACACACAAATGCACGCAGACAGCTTGGTGTAACACCACAGCGTGAATCCGCCTGCATAATCATCTTCCAGGCAGACGCGCTCTGATGCTCTTTTTCCGCTTGGCAATCCCTCCTCCTCCTCTCCTTCCCAAAGGAAACCATTATTTTGCTTTGGAGACCCATAGATTAGTTTGGTCTATTTTAAAATGCTTTTGTTAGTAGAATTTTTAGAATTTAAATCTTTATGTATGTGAATTCTATTGTTCAATGTGATGATTAAATTTATTCAAGTGATTCTCAGTTGCTGTAGTTTTTCAATTTTACTCATTTTATGATTCCATTTTATGAATATTTCAGACTGAAAATTCTATTGTTCAAAAACATTTGAGTTATTTCCCTCTTGTGGCTATTATAAATGATACTATCATGTACATTTTCTTCCTTTTGATGTAAATATTTAACATTAGTGGATAATATTAAACACATTTCCAAAGTGGTTGTATTATTTTACAAGCTTACCAGCCACAAATAAAGGTTGCTCCTCTACATTTCAGCCTGATTTCTTTTTTTCCCTTTTTCTTTTATTTTTTGGTGGTACTGGCAACTGAACTCAATGCCCTCACACTGAACTACATTCCCAGCCCTTTTTTCTTTCTTTCTTTTTTTTTTTTTTCCTTGAGAAAGGGTTTCACTAAGTATCCAAGTTGCTCAGCCTGGGCTTGAATCCATGTTCCTCTTTCTTCCACCTCCCACAGTGATGGAGCTACAGGCTTTATTCTTGGTTGCTTATGTTTATTAACGAGATTAGTCTATCTTAGTATAGTATAGTGATGTTAAATATTCCACCCAATGACTGAGCTGTCTTCTTGGACTCCTGTTACTACTTTCAAGCACAAAGTGTAGCATCCTAGCTGGAAAAGCTTCTTGGGCAGAGAGGCGAATGAGGCAGTTTGGTAGTCCTTGGCAGGGCACCAGTGGATTATCTCATGTACGAGGAGCTGCTTTAAAGTCATCTTAGCATAACTGTTGATTCATTGGTGTGAGAAGAACAATATCAAAGTTAGCCCTCCAGGAGGGTGTAGGCACATAGAGCCTGGAGGCTGTGCTGTGATCCCAGTGTGAATGAACTTATTTTTTTAAGATATTCTTTGCATAGTATTTGTATGTAAGGTCAGAAGATACCAGAAGTTCTATGATACCACTGTAAGATTAGCATTAATTGAACCGACAACAGTTATCTAAAACACCCATCCCATTTTCATAAGCAAGTCAAAGTCTTTTATAAAAGTTCCTTACATTTTCTGATACTCTTTATTTCAAAACTTCTAGATCTCTATCTTTTACTTAAGAGAAAAGATGTGAGAGATGATGTTTCATTTTAAATAAATCCTGGGTACCAGGAACTTTGTATGTATGTGTGTGTGTGTCTGTGTGTGTGTGTGTGTGTGTGTGTGTGGTACTGAGGAATGACCCCAAGGCCTTCATACTGGGCTACATCTCCAACTCATTATTTTTTATTATGAGAGAGGGTGTCACTAAAACTGCTACATTGCCCAAGTTGGGCTTAAACTTGTGACTTGCTTGTCTTTGAAAAATTTAGTGAAATTTTGGAGACAGTGTAGAGAAAAAGAGAGAAAAAAAATTTTTTTTTGATGTTAAAGAGAAACTGAACAAGCAAGTCAACTCACAGCCTTCAAAGGGTCTTTTCCCCCTTATCTCAGGTAACTCTAGAGGTGCAGAAGCAAAGGTGATGTAGTCTTTTAATAATAAAAGGAGGGTTAACAGGGGCTTAATCTCCAGATATTTCTAGGACCTAGAGTTTCTTTGACCAACAGAAGCTATTTTGGAACTTTTGGTTGTCTTCTCGTCCCGCCCTCAGCATTACACGAATGATCACAAACTCAATGTTCCTTACCCCCTTTTCTTCAGTCCACGGAATCATGTGCAGAGTGGTGCTGTCATCATGGTTCTGGCCACAGTGAAAACAAATAAACAAACAACCCCAAACCTAAGTGAGGTTTTCCTATTCAAATCTTGTTTTTCCCTTTTTCCCCCCAATGGTACTCACTGGCTTAGTAAATTTTTACAGTTACCATAAATCATGGCAATTTCTTTTTAAATAAATGGTAGAGATTTTCTGCAGGTGTAAAAAAAAAAAGTGACCAAGCAAGAGTCGGGGGTGAAGGAGGAGGATAAAGAGGCAGCAAATGAAAGCGCTCCTGTGCACGTCATGCACATCCGGCTACGCACGGGGTGGACCTTCCCAGCTGCATGCACAGAGCGGCTGCCTCCCGCGTCTAGGCCTCTGCAGAATGGGGGACTCCCCCTGGGAAAGGCCGTAATCCTGTCCTCCTCCTGCTCCCTCTGGGCAACCTTGGCTACTCTACGGGGAGGGGCGTTGGGGGAAACGAAAAGGCAGTGAAAGTCTCATTTGACAAAGGCAGTTTTACCTGAATAATACATTGGAATATATCTGCAATTTATTTAGCACTTAGTGAGTTATCACAGGTGGCCAGTTTTTCCCCACAGGATATTATTTTGGGCTCTGGAGAACTTCTTTTTCCTCTGTCAGTGAGGATTTTTGCTTATCGTTGCCTTGATTCAGAGAACTCTTCCATCTCTCTGCTTATAACTCCTTCAGCAAGGTCTTGTTCGCCAGAAGCAAAAAGAATAAAAAGTCAATTACAAAAATTTCCCAGGAGCCGGAGTCTGAAACCAGTTAATGGCATATATTTTAATTTTCAAGAATCATATTTCATCCTTAAATTAGATGACAGATGATTAAAAGAACATCAGCAGTTTTTGTGGTAGTTTTTAAAAATCAAGACAGCTCTCTTTTTAGGATGTTATTGAAACGCTCTGTGAAGTTATTACACAATCCTCAAGAGCCCTTTACTGTTCTTCCTGTGGGTGAGTACGTAAATCAGGTAGGATGAATGGTGCCTGCTCGGGAAAAAGTTGCCGACTTCTTATTTCTTGAAAACTAGGCTACTGGCTTTGGAAAAGTGGCTGACTAGAACGCCAGGACTCCCTAGTAGAGTCCTCAGAGGCTTTGCTGTGCTCTTTGTTCACTTTGCTCTAGAATTCTTTCCTGCTCCGCGTCTCCACCACTTTTCCTTTACTTCTGCCACTGTTGCACCTACTCACCCACTGCATCACCTACACTGCTGTGTGCTGCTGCCAGGAATCTCATCATTAGCGGTTCAGTCTCCAGCATAAGCATTCCTCCTCCTTCACTTCCTCTAAAATGCAAATCCCTCCTAGAGGGTCAAATATGAATTAAACTGTCTGAGACGCTAAAATGAATCAGTCTCTCAGCTTCTTGTGGGCACAAGGATAGAATAAGGAGTTTGGAATTTAAATGGGGGGGGGCTACTGAAAAAGGAGAAGAGAGAGGAAGTACATTAGATATTGTTCTTCATACCTCATCTTAGTATGAAATGTTGCTCATTGGAATCAGATATAACCAAAGGGCCGATTGGTATGGTCTTTGTAGTGGTAAACCCATAACCCGATGTACCTTTAGAAAGAAACAATGTTTCTCAGCACACATTACTGCTAGAAAAAAGTTGTATTGGTCCCTGACCCGCTCTGCTAACCACCTTTCTTATTATCAACAAGTAAACTTGCCTCTTCCTTCTGTCCTGCTTCATGGTTTTCCCCTCAGAAGTGGAACACCTCGGCATTTTCTCCATACGCCTTTGCGGCCATCCCACCTTCTGGGCTTCAGTAGCTTATGTTTAGAACATCTCTTCTTAGGAGACAGGTTGCCATGCACATAGGCCCTCTATGAACCTGTGCATGTCCCTTGAGATCTGTGACTTAGGCACCGTGCTCTTCATTCCCACAGAACGGTCTTGGTGATAAAAGTGTGTACATTTAGGGCTAAGGGTTATCAGTAACATTTTCTTAAATAGTATTCATTAGAGCATTCTAAAGGAAGTTTAAAGGGTAGTGTCAGCGAGTCAGGTTTTGTAATCTGTCTGCTTGTAGAAATGCTGATAAAAATGTCAAATATACTCCTTAAATTCAAGATTTCCCGGAGCCATAAGCATTTTAATACAAGTTGAGAATCTGCAGTGGGAATTATGGTAAGTACAATTTTCTTAATTTGTTTGATAATGGAATTTATATTCAAAAAGTTTTTATGTGAAATTTTAATTTACTCTGATCTCATTCTGCAGATAAACAATAATCTAAGTTTATACAGTTGTTTTTAGCAGACTAATACGCAGAACTGGAGTCTCTATACTCTAGGCCTATGCCTTTTTACCATACCCTTCTGTCTTTAGAATGGCATTTAATAAAATTATTGTTTTATAAGTAGCAATACCAATTTTTCTTTGTCTAGCCTATCTTAGCATATGAGGTCTGCAGTTATAGTAGAGATAAAGGCTGCTGTCTCCAGTGTGATTTTAAAAGCATCTTTTTTACAGTAGTCTTTTAAAACTCAAATGAAGGGGAATTGAGACCACAAAGAGGTTTTAAGAATAATTTATAAAACATATATTTTTAAAGTCCTCTGAGAAACCTAAAAGATTCCACTAGAATTGAAACAGTGAGAAAATTATGTGTGCCTATGTATTTGTAGGACACATATAATTATTTTGATGTATGATTTTCCTGATGAGCAAAAGTGGAGGCCTGGAAATAGCAGAATTAATCACTGTGTTAAATTTCTTATATCCATTTAAAATCTATACATGAATATTATTTTAACCATCAGCTTCTAACTATTATATTGGTAGGTCAAGTATATTTTGATAAAAATAAAGTTAAGGTTAATTTTTTCATTTTTATACCTCTGTTTTTAAAATACTTAAATAAGTATAGAATATGCTTGACATTCTTACTAAACCTTTAATTTGGGATTATATCTTTTGCTTATGGAGAAAACCTTGAATGGGTTTTAGCTGAAGTAACATTAATTCCTACAAACTCTAGGATTTTAAGATTTTCCTTTTGTTCTAAATCTGATTCACTAATCCATACTCAGAAGTAAAACTACATAACTTTAAAGGACTTACTAATAATAGGTGTGATCAAGTGACAACTAATTGTATTGAGGTCAAGTCTAATCAAGAATTACTGCCAAGATCTGCAATTAAAGATTGTATGTCTTAGGCTTGGGTGTGGGCACAAGAGAGCAAGTTTTACCTCTTATTTGGCTTAGTGACTTGGAATAGCTGGGTTCCCTGAAAGCTCTGAAGCCTAAGGTTTCAGATGTGAAAGATCAGTGGGTGAAAGAACTACAGCCTTGTTCTACAAACCCAGAGGCTGGTGCTTCCTGCTCATCAAGGCATAAAGCAAAAGGAAACCTGGCACATTTTTTCACAGAATTTAGTGTCACTCTTGAGCTTTATTGGGAAATGATAAATAAAATGTGTTGGATTCTGAAGTGATTTTTCAATCTGTTACCACCTATGATTTGTATCACTACTTGCTTTCAAATATTAGGCATTTAGGACTTTTCTATTTTGTAATAGGATCAAATTTTGTTTTATGAGTATGTCTCAGAAATGATCATGTCAATCAAAATTTTAAAATACTATATGATGGAAAGATATTCAGTTTTGGAGAAAAGTCTTCCTTTCTATAAAGAAAAGCTGCTCCTTCCTGTAAAAGAAGTGACCTGTTTTTAAACTAACTTCATATAGTAAGTAATGTTCAAAGGGACACTAATACATTGTCTTCTTTTCTCTTTCTAGAAGCTAGTCCTAGTCCAGAATAGTAGAAACAATAGAAAAGAAATTTCTAGGGTACGTTTAAGTTTTAAGGATTTGTTACAAGACTAGCTTGAGTCTATGGCTCTTCAGAGAGTTCATTACGATACCTCTATTTGTCTTTGCTGACTGAGTAGAGTTTTTACTATTATGCATGATATGCTGATGATATCACTGCTGAACTAATAATATTTTATGTAGTGCAACAAATACAATAAACTTGTTACAACAGAGCCATAGTTCCCCAAGGAACCACATACAGTTTCTTTTGAAAGAGGGTGTTGATGACATCAGCAAGGAGACACAGCCGTTTTCTTGTCCTTACTTACTAAGCTGTCTGCAGTGGTAGAGAATTCCAGTTTTGACTTGTACACTGGCAAATTTTATCATGCAAGTTGTACACCTCAGCATATATGCCTTAGGTACAGTCAGTTTATTCCCAGGATCAAAGACTAACTTAAAGCACACAGAGAGTTTGGCAGTGACTGTGTTGCTTCAAGATTGTTTCCATGTTTCTCAAGACCAGATACTTTTAATCTGAGCAAATTTTACCTTGGGTAGTTGAGTGGCATTTGGCACATTAGTTTTCAACAGGATGTACCCATTTAGAAAACCTACTTTGTTCCTGTAAAAGAAGTGACCTGTTTTTAAAAAAGAATTCTGTTGTGTCTTCTTGGAGAATTCACATAATAGCACAAAATAAAATGCTTGCCAAGACCTCTGTCATGGTGCTTTCTCCCTTTTTTTTTTTTTTTCTAGTTTCAGGTTTTACACTTAAGTCTCATCCATTTTGAGATGATTTTGTATATGGCATGAGATTAAGGTCCTATTGCATTGTTCTGCATTTGGAGATCCAGTTTTCCCAGAATTATTTACTTAAGAGTTTGTCTTTTCCCATAGCACATTCTTGGGACCTTGGTAAAAAAAAAAATCAATTAATCATAAAAGCATGGATTTCTTTTGAGTGTTATGTTCCATGCACTGGTCTATGTGTCTGTTTTTATGTTAGTACCATGTGGCTTTGATTACTATATCCTTATAGTATATTTTGAAATCAGGGAGTATGATGCTTTCAGCTTCATTTTTTTAAGCTTATGAATGCATTGGTTATTCAGGATCTTTTGTAATTGCCTGTGAACTTTAGGATTGCTTTTTCTATTTTTTGTGAAGAAGAATATTGGAATTTTGATAGAGATTGCATTGAATTTCTAGGTCACTTCACATGATGGATACTTTAACAATATGAATTCTTCCAATTCACCATGGTAGGATACCTTTTCTTTTATTTATATCACTTTCAAATTCCTTCATCAGTGTTTTATAGTTTTCAGTCTACACACTTTTCATATTCTTAATTTCCCAGTATTTTATTTTTATACATATAACATCATATTTTGTTCCATAAGCATATATAATTTTGTTTTTTTGAGGGTTTTTTGCTATGCAGTTCAGGCAGGCTTTGAGCTCACTTTGTGGCCCAGGCTGGTCTCGAACTTGCAACAATCCTCCTGTCTCAGCCTCCCAAGTGCTGGGATTACAGGCATGCACCACAACACCCAACATAAGCATATACAATTGTTATTAGTCAATTAAAAGTAAAATGATTTGAGCATGTTGAACATTCTTGCATCCTTGGAATGAATTCTACTTGATCATGCAAATAATACTTTTGAGGCAGGGTTTCACTATGTAGTGAAGGCTGGTTCTGAACTCACCATGTAGCCCAGGCTGCCTTAAACTCATAGTGATCCTCCTGCCTCAGCCTCTCAAGTGCTGGGATTATAGGCTTGTGCCACCAAGTCCAGTTTTAAATTATCTTTTAATGAGCTTTTGATCTGGTTTTTTGGTAGTTTCTTAAAGATTTTGCATCTATATTAGTTAATGACATTGGCTTGTAGTTTCTTTTTTTGGTTGGGCATCTGTCTAGTTTTAGTGTCAGAGTAATGCTGGCCTCATAGAATGCATTTGAAAGAATTCCTTCCTCTTCAGTTTTCTGGAATAATTTAAGAAGAATTCTTATTAGTTCTTTAAATGTTTGGTAGAACTCAGCTGTGAGGCTATTTGGTCCTGAGTTTTACTCTGACGGGAGACGTTTTGTTACTAATTCAAACTCATTGTTTATTCTCGGGCCGTGTAGGTTTTCTACTCCTCATGATTCAATCTAGGCCTTGGAACCTTCTTTTTTGTGATCCTAGAATTTGAAGTTATCACGGTGTAACTGATAGGCCTTCTTTCAATCAACTGAGCGTCTCATCCTAATAGCTATATGGAGACTTTTGAACTTACATGGTCCTAGTTAGAACAAGCAGGGAAGCCAAAACCCATGGTAGACGAGGAGGGTGGGATATCCAAACAATAGTGCAAATGCATGCACATGTGGCCTAACTGGGGTAGGTCGTGTCCCCATGGGCTTTTGAGCTCCCAAATGTGACTGAGTGGGCTCTAAAGATGTAAGACTGGTTCCTTACTCACAACCACAGAAGAATGAGTCAGGAAGGAGAGTGGTACAGAAAGAGGAAGAAAAACAACCCTCAAGCACAGAGGCAAGGACCACGTATTACCTTGAGTCCAGAGGGGATACGAGGACTCCAGTCACAGTGAGACAGGTGGCAAGCATCTCCTCCCAACCCTATGACCCGGCTTGGCCGGCAGCTGTCGTGTCCTCACCCACTTCCCTGTGCTCCCTCTCATCACCCCAGTGGATGCGGGCAGCTTGCTGCAGTATGGCGGTGTCATCGCTGGCTACGGAGCTGCGTCCCTACTGTGCTCCACTGCAAGAGGGTGCAAGCATACTGTTAGTGTGGAGCCCCTACCAAGCTCCTGCCACTTCGGACGCTGCTGTTGCCGTTTTGAAGAAGGGCAGGGGAAACTTGTCACGGCTAAGATCGGGGAAGGAGTGGCCCGGGTCCCTTATTAACATACATAACCCTCAGAGCTAGTTTTCCAGAGAAGTCCCTGGACTCAGCCCTGGCCCTCTGCCACTGGCCTGCAGCCATTTTACAAGCAGCGCTCCCCAGCTATTGCTCAGGTTAGTCTAGGAGGGCTCCCTCCAGTGTACTAAGTGCCTTGTGCTGCTGCAATAAAAACTCACTCTGGTGTTCCTGTAAAACTGTTCAGGATTTATTTCTTGGGTGATGTGAGCTCCAAAAGCCCTGTAAATCTTCTTTGGGGAAGACTAATGTCACACTACCATCCTATGTAGTGTGGACAGAATGGTCGTTTCAAATGAAAGAGCAACAAAAACTAGCTGCTAGCATAGAAAAATCTCTGGAAACCAACAGCCCTCAGAGAACAGCACCCAGTAACGACAGAGCCAATCTACATGGTCAGCGGCCAGCAGCAGCAATGGCCAGCAGCTGGCTGTCAACTGTTGGCATCCAGGATTATCCAGTACCATCTGGTGACATCAGGACTGCTAGAACAGCCACACTTAGCGAAAAGCAATCCTAGGCTGACTGGAAAACAGTGGCATCGTATTGTCTATGAGACTGACTTTTGTTATTCTGCCCATTTTAAAGATTACAAAAGATAATTTAAAAGATCACGTTGTAAATCATATGATCTGTGAAATCATAAAAAGTAAAATAAAATAAAAATTATTATGCAAATAGAAAGCAACAAATGAAAAAAATTTGTTTTACTTTTTTTTTCCCATACTGGGGATCAAACTCAGTACCTTGCCAGGCAGGTGCTTATTCCACTGAGCTATATCCCCAGCCCCACAAATGTAAATTTCAAATTAGCAAATGGTGATTTAAAAACTTTATCATCCCAAGTAAAATAGTATTCTTTCTGAAGGGGAAAAAAAAGATAAATTGAGATGGGGAAACCTGAGAGGAGCTGTCACCTGATACTTTTAATTCTTGGGTATTTTCAGAACACGATAAACAAAATGAAAATAGATTTTAAAATAAGTGTTTAAATGAAAAAATGCAAGTTTTGAAAGTAGGTAGAGCCTTAAGTACCAAACTCTTTGAACACAAGGACTAGATCATGTTCCGCATAATTACTAGGTGATCTAAAAATGTAAGCTGACTTAAATCAAAGGAATATGTTAGGTGCAGACAGCTCTGCTTGCTCTTCGTGAGTCGTACAGCAGGCTGACATATTTTTTTAAATGTCATGTCAGCCAGGAAAAGCTGAGCGCAACCCCACTTTTCCCCTCCTGTAAGGCAAATTTTGTATTCTCTGTTAGAAGATACTGGAGTTCCATATTAATCTCTTGCTTGAAATTTAGGCTTTGGAGCTGCCTAATGGGTACGAATGATATTAAACAACTCTTCACCCAACATCACTCACTTTGAAATATAGGAAGGAGAAAAGGGAACTATTTGTGATTATACCAGGACAACAAACCAACCCAGACCAGCTTGATTCCAACTAGGAGATGGACAATGTCTGTTGCATTCTACAACACAAGTGCTCTCAGTTCTGGTAGTTTACTGGAAATGAAAGAACATCAGGAGCACCCGCTTTGCCCCAAGGATGTCTAGAATACTATTTTTATAAAATGCTATCTGATGTGGGCAAGAGGAGTTGAAGATACAGAACACATAATACTTTGTATTACTCTTGAGATTTGACCCTCAGCCAAGGCCTTTATCATTCCTCTTTGTGACAATCTGGCCATGTGCCATTAACTTGCAAGGGTCTGACTGTATGTCAGAAGACCCACGGAAAATCATGACACCACCATCCCCTGGAACTGAAGTGCAGCTTCCAAGTGTCTAGCTGTTACGTTCCACCTACGGAGCACAGCACCTTGGTCCTCTGCTGTCTTCAGATCTTGCCAAATGCTTATGGGTTATGAGATGGGTTAAGTGTTACAAATATAAATGTAATTCATTCCTCATCCAGAAGTTGAAGCAAAAGGCGTAGGAAGGGAGAAGAGAAGGAAAGTAAAAGATGATTTCAATTTTTGAAGGCAATTTTACCGATTTGTTGAGAGACTGATAGCAACACTGAAGTTGACAGAGAGCCAAATGATAATATTCATTCTAGAGACAGAAGTTTATAGCTCAATCAAGCGACAAGTATGAAGTAGTAATTTCAGAACCACATTTAGGGTCCTTGGGCCATGGTATTTTGGGGACCTTCCCTGTCCCGAGTGTTGACTAGGAAAACCCAATTTGGAGCTCAGTATTTGGTAGTTTAGTAGGAGGTATTAGAAACTATAGGTACAAGCTATGTGTTTTTAGTTGTAAGATTTGGGATTTGTAACCAAATATTTTTGTCTCACTTTCTAAAACAGATTCTTCAAAATCCCGGTTGCCCTCTTCAACGGTAACAACCACCTGACCTCCCAGTTTTTGCATGAAATTGCAGTGTAACACTTGCATATAACCTACACACACTCCCATACACTTGCACTCACATCTAGATCTCTTATAATACCTAATATGTAAGTGCTGTTTAAAGAGTTGTTATGTTGTATTGCTCAGGAAACAGTGACAAGAAAAATTTGCACAGAGACAACTTTTTCCCAAATATTTTTATCTCTGGTTGGTAGAACCTGTAGATGTGGGATAGAGAATAACTACGTATTTTTATACACATATATAATGAGAAGATATTTTATAAGGTTATAATAAAAATGCTTGTGTACTGAAGTGAGAGTTACCTCTTTGTGAAGAGGTCATGTGTGGAGCCTTGAATATTTTATAACGTTGCTATTCAGGGCACAGTCTTTAGATCCATAACACTGATAACACCTGGGAATGTGTTAGAAATGCATGGTTTCAGATTTCACTCTGGCTCTCCTGGATCCACACGTGGAATTTACAAGATTCTCAGGTGATTTGTTGGTGTGCTAAAAATGTGGGATGGATTACTTTAGTGATCTCTCTGCTCTCCCCTTTTGATTAATTTGGTCCAATACTTAGAGAAGAGTTAACTGTCTGAACATGGACTACTCTGGATATACTATGCAACAATTTATTCAAGAGATGTTGTCTACTTTTTTCTCATTTTTCTGCTTTTAGGCTACCAGCACTGCCATTTTTCTTTCTTTAAGTAAAATGATACAGTAAAATCAACTTTGTGGACATCTATCTACATAAATTGTAACTATGAGGCTGTCCTTAAATACAATTATATAATTTGCTCCGAAGCTGTGTGTATGATCGTGGCATGCTAAGCTGACAAACTAACATTTATTAAAGAGACCTAAGAAATATTACATTTTCACCACTAGGTGGAAATAGAGTAATTTTGAGTACATTTTTTCAGGGGCATGAACTATGACTGCTGGAGTATTTCACAAACTGAAAAGGATTAAAGAAATCAGTCAATCCAATTCTCATCTCCTTAACTTCATAGATAATAAAACTGCTATTCAGTTATATTAAGTAAAATTGCATTGTCTTACAAAATATAGTCTAAAGATACTGGAGGAAGAGTTGCTGGAAATTCTTGATTTTTCAGCCATTTTCATACATAAGAAATGTGTATTATTACCTTCCAGCATGAGGGGAGACACGTTACTATATTACCTATGTGCTGTTATGAAAATATTTGCTAATGTTTGTTACTGGTACTAATTTTAGTTATTAGTTACTAATGTTTATAAAAATATGCTAAGATAAAACTGTTATTCATTGTTCCTAATTTGTAATTAATCATGATTCAGTGGGAATTCCCCTATATTTTTCCAAGAAATAAAGAAAAATAATAATATGAAGAAATAATCTTCATAAAGACTTCTGAGCCTTCAATTAGTTTTTATAATGGTTTTGGTTCTTATACCTCACATCTGGTTATACTTAAGTAACCCAGAACAGGATTTTAGTTAGCAGGGTAAGCAGGTAAGCAGAGTTTGAATATGTATATACCTGCATGTATATCTATATTCATCTATCTATATGAGGCTGGAGTATGTTATTTCTAATGCCCTTAAACTCTTACATTCAGAGTCTCTTCCTTTCTTAAAAATAATGGTAATGGGACACTCATACTAATGTTTATAAAACAGCTGGATGATAATGGTGATGTGCACGTGTGCAGGCACTTCAGATCATGAAATGAAGCATCTGAATAAAAGGCATTCAGTGTGTTTCTAGAACAGTAGAGCAATAGCCTTTTTAGCTAAAGAAGAGACACCAACAGGTATTTTGGCCTTGTATCTTTTTAAAATATGTTTAATCACGTATCTGCTATCACAGCAGCAACTACGTGTAAAAATTGTTTCAGTAACGCCAGAAGCTATTTCTTAAGCACTAGTACCTAGTACTTGGATAATGCCCTCCATTTGATGTTTCTGAAACATGGCTGATTTTGATGAGTTGAACATTAGTACCCAGTACTGAATCCTGGCTAGTACTGTATTACCATGTTGGTGTAAAAGAGGATACGATATGTTGAAGTGGCACATTAAGAGCTGGAGTCCAAGCATGCAGGAGCTGCCTTAAGCGGCTCGAAGCCAGCACACTCAGTACAGAGCTCATGATCCACTCAGTTTCCTCTGGGTGTCTGCTGGGCAGGAGAGTCTCAGGTGTGGGACGTGCAGGCCCTTACTGAGACAAGCCCGAGTCACTCAATATATCAATGCCAGCACAAGCAAGATTGGGTGATCTGAGTATCAGGGCAGGGGCTCGTAATAAAAGGGGTGCAGTGAGGGGAAGAAATGTCCCATGGCACCCTGGGAGATGGCAAACTAACCTCAGATTCCAGTTATGTTAAGGATGATACAACAAATGTCTTGGCATGTTCATTGTGGCTTCTGCTCTCAGCTCCATTATAAGGACAGTAAACAAAAGGCAGTGAGGTGTGGTCCTATTTCACAAGGTGCTGCGTGAGAAAGGCCTGATGGAGATTCTGGTTCTACCACTGGGCAAACTTTCCTTAGTTTATTTCTTCTGAAAAACTGGTATAACACTCTTTAGTGAAAGTTTAGTGGGGATTAGTGTTAATGGGTGTAAGCATCAAGAAACACAGAATCTAACATATTAGTGCTAGTTAATAAACTGATGTCTCCATGAAAACAGCTGGGCTGTGTGGCACTTCCTCATTTACCACATCTCACAGTCCCTGGAGCACAGAACAAGATACTGTGAAAAGTATAATGTGCCAGGGATATAGCTCAGAGGCGCAGCACCTGCCTGGCAAGTGTGAGGTCCTGAGTTTGATTCCCGATACTAAAAAAAAAAAAAAGTATAATGCTTCACACACAAGTATAGAGCGCTACTAGGCTTGGAAATAAAAGGAAACTCAGTAGACTCTCAACACACAGGAGGCTGAGAAGAAACCTGTAAGGGCTCAATCAGAGGAGCACTGGGGCTCAGGACACAACACCCCACAATATGACTAGGAAACCGAATGTGATACCCCAAATATAATTCTCTGGTATATTTCAGCTAGTTTTCCTGAGAAACTGCAGGCACAGGTGCAGTGTTCTTTTGTAAAAGAAACTTACATATATAAAGGAAATCTATACAATTAAAGTACAGATGTCCCTTGAATTAGGGTGGGGTTACCTCTGGATAAATCCATCATAAACTGAAAATCTGGTAAGTTAAAAATGCAGGTAATACATGTGCAGGTAACCTACAGAACATCCTAGCTTAGCCTAGCTTGCCTTAAATGTGCTCAGAAATTTACATTAGCCTACACTGGGGCAAAAACGTCTACTCCAAAGGCAACTTGACAAGGAGGTGTGGACTATCTCATGTAATTTATTAAATACTCTATCGAAAGTAAAAAATAGAATGGTTGTATGCATATGCTTTTATTAACAACTTTTATTCTCTAAGTCTTAATCTGCCTAACAAGATACCCTTTATTCACCCTACCGGTTCTCCTGGTACCCTCCCATAACTTGTGTCTGCACTACCCCCAGAAACCCGAACCCGTTTTCTATTGCTCGAGGTGCTATCTAAATTTCAGTTAGCCAACTCTTCCTGAAGTCTCCTATTTTGTGACATTCCTCTGCACATTAACGTGATGAAATTTTTTTCCTTTAATGTTTTATGCTAATTTGACTCATAGCCAGCTGCAAAGAACCTAAAAGGATGCATGCCAGCAATTTTTCACTTCCCTATAAAGGAATATAAACTAGCCCCACATTTTTGAATGTCAATGATAGTCACTTAAACAGAAACTTCCTACAAAATTCTAATTTAGAAACCAAATTTTCTGAGTCATCTCCATCTCGTCTAGCAGCTTCTGATACAATCAGCTAGTTCGGCTCTGGTCTACATTCACGTGGAAGCCCTACCAAGGCCTGGGTGACCTCAGGGTGCACAGAGCAGGTTCTTCAAGAGAGCGTGGGAAGCCAGGGCGGCGGCACAGGTTTGTAATCCCAGCGGGAGGATCACAAGTTCTAGCTTAGCCTGGGCAGTTCAGCGATTTAATAAGATCCTGTCTCAAAACTAAAAATGAAAAAAAAGGTTGGGAACCTAGCTCTCTGCAAAGGCCCTGGGTTCAATTTCTAGTACAGGCAAAAAGAAAAAAAAAATTACAACGGAAGCAAAGTGATTTCGCTTTCAAACAACGCACCAAACAGCGGACTGCGCCGAGGGATGGCCAATGGATTCCTCCCGGAAAGGAAAGAGGTTGGCGGCTGCGCGGTCCGCGCCGCGGCACAGACCGGTCCTCCCGGTGGTCCGCTCAGGCCTCCCGGGCGCGCCGAGGCGCCGGATCGGGCAGCGGCTGCGTCCGGGGCGGCGTGGGGCGCGCCGGGCGAGTCCAAGCTTGCGGGAGGCGCCGGAGAAGACAGGCAGGTAGAACCGGTGCGCACCTCCCGAGCCGCGAGCGTGGCCCTGGGTCTGGGCGGGGGCGGGGCAGGGGCGCGGCCTGGAGGGGCGCCTCCCATTGCTCCCGGCTCCGCCCTCGCCGCCGCCCATATAGAGAGGTGAGGCGCGGGGAGCCGCACGGCAAGCTGCGTGCGACCAACGGTTCTGCTACCTGAGCCCGCGCCTGCACCCACTATGGCCACCATTCAGCAGCTGGTAGGAAGATGGCGTCTGGTGGACAGCAAAGGCTTTGAGGAATATATGAAGGAGTTAGGTGAGGCACCTCGCTGGCACCTCCTGCAACGGGCCCCGCCTGTGGTCCTTTTTACTTTAGGACCCGACGGCGTGCTGCATCCGGGCTGTGCGCGGCGGTGATGCCCGGCTCCCCGCGCTCGGTCCCCTGCACCGTCCCCGACCGCGCGGTCCCCGGGCTCGGCGAGGCGCGGCGCGGAGCACGCGGCAGTCGCCCGGAGAGCAGAGGGTGCGCGCCTCCCGCCGCGAGACGGGGACGTTCCGCCTCGTGGTCCAGCCCGCTGCCTTCTCAGCACGCGGCAGCTCCGCATCGCTTCCGCCCTTCCGGGAGCTCACCCTGGCCCCGGCCTCGAGCCGCTCCTCTTCCCACCCCCGTGTCCCCGCGGCGCCGTTCGGTCTCCTACCTGACCTGCGGGGGCAGCGCCCACCCCCTTTCCCACCCGGCGGTGTCCTTTGTCCCTCGCTGGCGTGCACGGCCCCGGTCTCCACGAGGACGCAGTGTGGCAGCGTGAGGTCTCCTGTAGCTCTGAATGGGCTACGGCTTTGGCTTCCTCAGGTCTCTTGTCCATTTCTACTGGGTGAGCCAGGGCTTGGAGTGCTGGGGCTTCTTGGCCCTGCGTGGTGCTGACCGCGCCGACCACCTGCTGGCACTTCCCGGCTTGGGTCTGGGGTGATAGCTGGGCTGTGAGGAGAGCAGCGAGATGAAAGCCCTGCCTGGGGTTGTCAGCTGTGTGCTACCCTTTCCTCTGCGACTGGAGAGTGAAGGGCAAGGAGACAGCGGGCTTGGATGAAAAACTAGTCAGAAACTGCTGGCTTGCGGCTGCTAACCGCTGCAACATGAGTGTGGTGCTGTGGAAAGTCTTTGACTTGTTAAAGGCTTCCAAGGGGACGGTAGGAAAATTTAGGTCCTTTTTTGTTTTTAACTTTAAATGGTGCTTTATTTCCTACTGCTGCCTTTTCCTAAACCAGCGAGTGCATGCTGGTTGAGACACTGGACGGATAGCAAACAAGCGTGGACTTTTGACACAGGCCAGCAGAAAGTGAGATGGAGTTAGCATAGTGTGGATCCCCTCTGCGGGGGTTTTCCACCCCGGGGACTGCTGGGAGGAGGACACCACTTCAGAAGCTGGCGTCCCAGACGGGTTACAGACCTTCTCTGGTTGTCACTAAGTGGCTGTCCACTACTGAGGCCCTCTCACCTGGTACTTCAAAGGCATTCCTTCACTAGCTTTTACCCATGGCAGTGGGGGGTTAGGGCTGCTGTGTGGTGAATTATGAGGATGTTACCATACAACCAGGAGGACAGAAATGCAACATTGTTCCTTTTCTGTGACCAAGATAACCGAAAAAGTCGCTTACTGTCCTCATCTTTCACAAAGGTGTGTGTGCTGCGCAGTTGTGAGGACAAGGCGGAGAACAGTTTCTCTTCCCATTTGGAGTGTATGTGTGCTAGCTCAGGAGTTCTGGAGCCCTGAAGGTTGTCTAGGCGCAGCGCTTTTAAGGAACAATTACCATATGGAAAGAACCCGTTTATTTGTCCAGAGTAAGAGTAAACAATGACTCAACTAATAAGGAAGGTGTTCTGAGCTGGCAAGAGAGAAGGCTTCAGGGGCACATTGCAAGCGTGGCTGACTGTTCTGACCCGAAACACTCAGTCTTGTTATAGGGTGTAGACTCACTTATGAAATAGGGGAAATACACTGATTATAAATTAATATGTAGTTTAATAATGTGGAATGCTGTAGCTGGTTACTATAGTAATGAATAGGCTGCAAAAAAGAGAAGACAAGCTCAAGATACTTACATGGACTGTTTTAAGTAAGCAGCACACAATCATGGTGATAGGAGGGGAAAAAAAAGTATCCAGGAAAATACAAAATAGTAGCTGGGTGTGGTGGTGCATGCCTGTAACCCTAGCGCTCAGGAGGCTGAGGCCAGGAGGAATGCTGTGAATTTGAGGCCAGTATGGGCTACATACTGAGTTCAAGCCTATAAACCTTGTCTTTAAAAAACTCAAAAAGAAAAAAAAAAGGTATATTATGCAGCTTTGAAATATTTTCTGTTTTCCAGGGTAAGAGTATTTCTATTTTTATCGTGATTCTGCTACAAGTGCAAAACATTGTGCTATTTGCATATCTAGCACAATGGGAATTAGTTTTTATTTTGTATAGCCTGTTAATTATGTATTTGGGGCTTTTTATGTGTGAGCCTGTGTATTAGAGTTGGAATACAATGTTTGGCAGAATCTGGTGTGTATAAAAAAACTGAACTAGCTCCTGAGTTTGCAACGTTGAACTCTTATCTTTCGCTTCTGTCAACTGCTTTGAGTAAATGAAGTTAGGGAGCAAAGTTGCCCTGACTCTCTCAAGGCTGGCATGGCACGATAGCCACAAGCTGAGATTTGAAGCCTCATTGTCTGTGCTGTTGTTTCCTGGCAGAGTGAACTTGAGTCCGTTAACTCCAGTGCCTTTGTCACCTCCAGTGGAGACAGTAATATCCACCTGGCTCAGAATTGTTGGGAGGCTTATGTAAATTACTAAATTAATATGCATAAAGGTCCTACAAGCAAATAAGTGAAAATACATCAGGCACAGTGATTATGGTTGAATTACTGCTTCTCTGATGTAAGGTTTTCTTTGTTTAACGTGATGCACTGTTCCGTAGGAGTGGGAGTAGCTATGCGAAAAATGGGAGCAATGGCTAAGCCAGACTGTATCATCACTTGCGACGGAAACCACCTCACCGTGAAAACTGAGAGCACTCTGAAAACGACACAGTTTTCTTGTAACCTGGGAGAGAAGTTTGAAGAGACTACAGCTGATGGCCGAAAAACTCAGGTCAGCCATACCAAAGCTTCTAGAATCATAGTTTGTATTGTAACATTTTTATTGTGTGTAGTCAAAAACTTACTAAAAGAATGTGTCCTTTTTGAGCTTCTAGAATGAAAGGCACAAGCTATTTTGTGAGTAAAATCGGTGTGATTGACAAAGTAGGCCCAGAAAAGAGAAGATGGAAAAGAAATGTTGATTAAGGGGGTTCTGAGTCATAGAAATGCTTGTGATATCCTTTGGAAGGTTAAAGGTATACTTTATTTTTGCAGACGGTCTGCAACTTCACAGATGGCGCGTTGGTTCAGCACCAGGAGTGGGATGGGAAGGAAAGCACAATAACCAGAAAATTGCAAGATGGGAAGTTAATTGTGGTAAGTGTTAGACTTACTGGGCTTCTTGCCTGTATTCATAGTTCCATAGCTGTTCTCTATAATTGGCTATGAACAGGAGAACTAAGTTTGGGAAGGAAAAAATACATAATGAAAGTTAAATGCAAGAACACTTGTTAGCACGGCAGCCCTTGCTAACGTAGCTGGGGATGTAGCTGGAGCTGGGCTTTGTCCTTATTAAGCTTCTGTGGTGCTATATAATCTTGGAAGACCGCCAAGCTGCCCTCTTCGGTATGCATACCTTTATATCCATTTCTTTAAAATAAATAAATTTGCCAAGACCAAATAAGTAACTTTAGATATTATCTGCAACACTTTGGTTTTCATCAAAGTAATAGACTCTAGCTTATCTCCAACCAAGAGATCCTAAAACATGTTTCTTCCATGTGTGGAATAGATTACAAAGTTTTGTAGGATTCTGAACCTAATGTTTTATTACTTACCCACCTGTGCTCTGGACTATGAGACAAGTCTAACTCTAATATTTTTTCTTTCTCCTAGGATTGTGTCATGAACAATGTCACCTGTACTCGGGTCTATGAAAAAGTAGAATAAATATTCCATCATCACTTGGACAGGAATTAACTTCAAGAATGAATAAGCTCAGTTCAATGAGCAAATCTCCATACTTCTTTTTTGTCATTACTTTGGTTAATTACCTTTATCACAAGCATTTTACATGCAACTGTTTCGAAGTGTTGATTTCACTAGGATCATTTCTTTGGTTAGTAAATAAATAAATGTGTTTATGCTAATAAGCTTTGTTCATATTTTTAATGTTACAGGAAATTAGTGATACATTTAAACAACTAGGAATTTAATAAATTCTGGGTAGTCTTGAGGCTGCTATATTGAAGCTATATCCTAGTGATTTGTATGTAGAACTACTTTTATAGCAAAGTACCGATCATTTAAGTTTGCTCTGTAGCAGTGGTGGTGAACCTGTGGCACACGTGCTCTTTGTTTCATCAAAAGCTCCAAAAGGTTTGCCACCACTGCTCTATTGTATGGGAGCATTGTATGACATCAAGAATTTTAAATCTCTAGTAGAAACTTTGCATTGAAATGTAGCTATACAAACTATAATTTATAGATTAGACTAGAGAGTAAATTACCATATTGACTTAAGCCATACTTCAAATGGTATGCTTATAGCTACAACTGAACTAAAAATCCCAGAATTACAGAAAACAAGAAAACAAAACTTGTGTTCCATTTCTCATGCCCAAATACATATCTCCAGTCACATCTGAGAAGTAGGTTGAAGGCTCTGGGCTAACATTTCACATACGTGATCCTCGGAGTAGCGTTACAGGGAACTGCGCCTGTTATCTCTGTCTGCAAACACGAGAACGAGTATTTGATGAGCTAGCTTGTTCAAGGACACAGGAAGTAGTAGAGCTGGGTTGTGAAACTGCCCTGTTAGGACCACTCAATGTATTTAATCATTCCACAACACTGCCTCTTAAGCTTGTACAGAGACCCTGAGACTAAGGTCTCTAAATGTGCTGAGACTTCTAACACTGCCTTCCTGTGCTGGATGCCAGAATTGAGAAGCGCATATGAGACTGCAAAGACTCGATGTAAAGTAAAATACCTCAGTGATTTTTTTTTTTACATTGATTATATATTAGAGTCCATTTTTTGAATAGTTTGTAGTTTATTATCTATTTGTGTGTTAGTAAAATTTTTACCTTACTAGTACAATTAATTACTTTTTCATCTTTTTAAGTGTGGCTAGGAGAAAATTGAGAAATGGCTTGGGCTTGTAATTTTTGCATTGATATTTGATGGGACAGTGTTACATGAATTATTATCTTGCTGTTTTTACAGCCCATGCTAGGGTTCCCTCTACCCTTTGTGCATCTAATGTTTGGCATTCTTCCTGAACTGAACATTGAGCCAAGACCTTGAAATATTTTGTAATCCTCAGTACCATCCTAGAAGATGTATACTACCTACGGTTTTCCTTATTATCAAGATGAGAACTCTAACCCTCAGTTTAGGTGATGGTCTCAAGCCAAGCAGCAAGTACAAATAACAGGATGGACAGGAACAGCAGCTTATCTGTCCATAACCTGTGCCACCACCTAGCACATTCTAATGCCTGTATTGCTTCAGTCTATGGACTGTGAATATTGCTTGAGGAACAGTAGGCCAAAGTTTCTTACTTGGCCCAGTTGTTGAAATTTTGGTATTTGGATTGTGACAAGCATCACTAGACTCTTAACCCAAGAACATGGCCAAGAAATGTCCATGGCACTTGCCATTCTACCCCAAATGTTTCCAGATGTCCTCTGAGGGTAAGATACCATACACCAAGTTGAAAACTATGGGATACAGCAAGAGCATCCTTATTTTATGCTACCTGGTGTCAAACTTCGTGCTTAGCTATCCTTTCATGAGTGCTACCTCATCAAAGGACCTAACACCAGTGCCTTCACTGATTATTTGTATTTCCTCTTAACTGCTAGTATGGCGGAATATATTATGTTTACTTATACAGAACACACAGGTTCTCCTAGGAGGTTCATTTTTACCCTTAATCTACCAGATGTGATTTCTGTGCTTCAGTGCTTTGCTGCCAATAATCTATGGGATATTTCAAACATATACTAAAAGATTAAAAAAACCTACTAAACATTTTCTTATAAATGTCGCATTGCAAACTAGTTTAATCTAGTCTGTGGTACGTAGGCTTTGGAGGTAGACACCCTAGAATCCAACCCTTTCTTGTTACTCTTTGGTAATTATGTGACTTAAGATACATTACTTAGCTTTTCTGAACCCTTGTGAAACTCTGTCAAAGGAGCATAACATCGCTCAACTCATAGAATCTTTTTAAAATGAATGAGAAAATGTATGCAGAGCACTTAACATGTTCCAGAATGTAAAGACTTAAGTCCCACCAGCAGAGCTGATAGAACATTCTGTGATGGCGAGGATGGAAATGCACTATGATACCTGCACTGTCCACCATGGTAGCCACTAGCCACATGTGACTGGGTACCGATCACTTGAGACTTGAAGTGCAGCAGAGGAATGAATTTCTCATTTATTTTAATTAATTAAAATATAAAGTTAAATACTCTTGTATGGTTTGTCACTGCTGGTGTGGACAGAACAGGATGCTTTCCAAAATCAAATTTCTTATTTCTATTCCACACCCATTCCTCTTGTAGTATTCTCTATTCCCAACAGGGAATGCCACTTTGCCAATTTCCAGGCTAAGTGCCTTGGAGTTATGTTTGATTAGCATCTTTCTTTCCCATCTCACATCTAATGCATTAGCAAATTATTTCAATTTTACTTTCAGAATCTATCTAGACTTCAGCTGCTCTCCCATCCCACACACAACCCTGGTCCAAACACCACCATCTCTTCTCTCCCTCTAGCTGTCTTCCCAGAAGCTATCGTTTTACCAACAAGTTTGAATACAGATGTTCTTTGATTCATAAAAGGGTACATCCTGATAAGTCTGTTGCAAGTTGAAAATATAATTCAAAGTGCATGCAATACATATAAGCTATGGAACAGTAAAACACAGCAACACAATGTGCTGTAGGTATCTGTTTACTCTGTTAAGCGCCTAGCTGCCCAGGAGCTACAGCTCACTGCTGTCACTCAGCATCAGGAAAGTCTCCTACCACACATTGCTATACAACGGAAAGGTCAAAATTTAAAAATTGAAATACAGTTTTTATTGAAGATATTTGAAGTTTTTATTGAAGGTTTTGTACGTCACGAAATTGAAAAATCGTAAGTCAAGCCATTGTAAATAAAGAGTCATTTAAAGATCACCTCTAGAATGACAACTCTGCATTGGTTTCTCACTTTAGAAGGGGTAGAAACCAGAGCCTTTACAGGTCCCACGTGATTGTTCTGTGTCTTCCAACCCCCAACACCTCTTGATATCACCTGTCTAACACTCTCCTTTAGCTCCCTGCTCTTCTCCCCCTCACTCTCAGTTCCTCTACAGTGACTGCACAAATCCTGACTCCTGTTATTTAATTTCAAAACTTTCTTGTTATCGTCTGTCTCCCCTACTGGAAAGTAAGCTCCACAGAGAAGGAGCTATTCTCACAGGAACTGTTCTCACTGTCCCTCTCTCTCTGTCTCTGTCTGTCTGTCTGTCTGTCTGTGTCTTTCTCACACACACACACATACACACACACACACATACATCTATGTCAACTAAGAAGGAACCAAGAATGCAGAAGGTGTTCAATAAATATTTGTTGAATGAACAAATTCATTAAGAAGTGAAAGTCTTCATTTAACACTTCTCAATATTATTTGAGCTTCTTTATGATGATGCTTTCATTTATTTTTAAAAACCGTATTTATTAGCTTTATACAAATTTAGTCAGGTCTCTTCCTCATCCCTGAAGTAGTGTGGCTGATGACTACAGCATGGAATGTTTGAGGTGGTAAGTAAGGAGTCCAGTGCTTTGCTCTGTCTGGGAACAGCCTGCCCACTCTGGATCACTGTGCCACACGAAGACTGCTAATAGGCAGTGTGTCCCGCAGACATGGACTTCAGTTGATTGTGGAACATGGTACAGATAATTTACTGTAAGAAAGGTTGTATAATGCAAGTCAAACCTTCACCAAAGACAGAAGTACAGGACAGAGATGACAAAGCTTTTGGATTATGTCCTTGACCACTTCCAAGGGTATCTTGTCTGCAAGAAGAGTCTGAGTGCCAGAAGATGAGTGTTATGGTGAATCAGGACTTCCAGGCCATTCTAGGCACTCTGAGGCATGGCTATTCCTATACTCAGTAGCTGTTAAGTTGTATTTATTGATAACATATTCAGTGTTTCCTTGAGTCTTAACCTCTTTGTTTTCTCAAAATTCTGATGTTTGACAATGTGCTATAACAATAAAATGGTTGAGAACCACCCTTTTAGCACCCTGAGTTTGAGTCCTCCAAGTCTACTTAGGCTATTAGTCAACGCTTGCTGGTTATAAACAAGTGACTATTAATAGCTATTGTATTTTCAGTTCACTTTTACAGGAATAATGGTGATAATCCCTAGGTTCATAGATTCACTGGCCCTTTTTGGGTTGCCCTTTGAGAACTGACTGCCCTGAAGCAGGTCATGTGTGATGTGGGTTGTGGGAAGAGATGTGGATGCGGATGAACTGGTTTAAGAAGCTGACATGCATTTTGAAGGTTGTGGAAGGCAGAGTGGTATGACTTGCCACCAGTCACACCACGGCTGCGAAATAGCAGGAGTCTTGCGACATCTGGCTTCTCTCACCGGGTCACATGTGCGCTTATAATGCAATCCATGCACTCGCTGCTTCCTCCCACACCGCCTCCTACACTGCACACTTTGGAAACGTCTGGAAGAGGCTAATGGCTCTTGAAATCAGCACTCTTTAAAGGTGCACTTTTTAAAGGAGAGGAGAGGCAGTGCCAGACCTCACGGCTTTGCACCTTAGTGTGAGGAGGTGGAACGTTTGTGGTTTGACAAAAGGCAGAGAAACATAAATGCAGCGAGAAGAGATGCAAAGCACGCAGCGTGCCGTGGGGGGGTAAAAGGCGGGCGCTGCTGCGTAAGGTGCCGTCAGCGCTGGCCTCTCCAAGGTGCTGTTGGAACCGGCCCTAAGTGATAAGCAGCGGCGGGTAAGTGAGACCTAGCCACAAGCTGTTCCAGGCAGGGGGACGAGCAACTGCAGAAGCCCTGAAATAGGAGAGTCAGAGCCAAAGTGGCACAGCTTGTTGACAGAAGAGCACTGTGGGACAAGACGCGGTCTGAGATTCGTGTGGGGAGCAGTGTGTGTGGGACCCTCTCACCAGTAGGAAGGGAATCTGAATCTAAGGACTGGAGGGTCTCAGGTTGGAAGTGAAAGATAAATGTTTTAAAAAATACTGTAGTTTCACTTTCAGTAATAAACTAGTATTCGGAACAACTTACTAAGGACCACTGGAAATAGTGGACAAAATATTTTTTTTAAATTTTAAAGTGACAATGAGTCAACAAATTCATCAGCTATTACTATTCCCAGATCTGTGAAACTAAAAAAGGAAGCCAAACTGACGGGGTTGGTTGTGTGCTGGAGCATTTACTTGTGGATGTAGAAGTGGCTGGGGGACTAAGTTGTGCTTTGACATCTTAGGAAACAATTGGGTCTTTGATTGTAGCCTGGCGGGTGGGGTGGAAATTCAGTTACGAGGAAGTCAATTGAGCGCTGTTTACACTAGTAGAGAATTAGAAAACACTAACTTCCTGGAAACAGAATTGATCAAGTGGGGTAGATACAGCCATCTAATAAAATACTAGCAAATACCAAAAAGTAAGTCATAATAACTTGGGAAAAACCACTCATAATAGCTTGGAAGTAAATAAAGTAAAAAACTAACTATAAAATATTATAAAACTTTATTGTTTCATTTGTACAGTAATCAATGTGCATATTTATGCAGAAAAATGTAAAAGAACGTGAACATTGTATATTGCTTGGGATTTTGGGTGACACTGCATTCCTTCTTTATTTGCTTACTTATATTTATTAAGAAAAACGCATATTACAATACAAAAAGTTTAATGTGTTTTTAATGATAAATTTATACTAGAAAATATTATAGAAAGTACAGAGAATAAAATAAATACTCCTGGAAATCTCACTTAAATAGAAAATTTATATTTATATTTTGTTGCGATATACTAAAAAATTCTGTATACATTTATATGCAAGTGCACACAAATATTTTACACATGGGCTCATCAACATAGTATTCTTTTTTATTATTAAGCTTACTGGTACAATTTAGATACACATAATGACCACATTCAGCACAGGGAACTGTTACCTAAGCATGTAAATCTTGATTCCTCCTTTTTCCCCTCCCCTCCGTTCACCTCTCTTCTCTCATTTACAAAGCTTTCTTTCCATTTTATCTCTTTTCTTCTCATTTTTCCCTTCCTTTCTCCTCTTGCTGAGTTCTTTCCTTTTGAACAATTTCTTCCAATTTCACAATATCTGTTATACACTTTGGTTCTTAGTCACACTTTCAGTTTCTCGTGCCAGGGAGATAGTGCAATAGTTATACGTGTGTGCCTGATTTATTTCACGTAAGAGAATGGTCTCAAGGTCCATCCATCTAGCTACAAAACTCTCAAGTTTATCCTTCTTCTTAGTTGAGTAGTACTCTATTATATAAAAAATCCTTTTTATGCATTCATCAGTTGATGGGCATTTGGGTTGCTTCCAAGATTTAGCAATTATAATCTGTACCACTATAAACATGCATGCACATATATTGCTGTGGTATGATGCTTTTTAATTCTTTTGGAAAGATATCAAGAAGAGAAATAGCTGGGTCAAATAGGACCACTAGTTCTAGATTTCTGAGGACTCTCCACACTGACTCCACAGTGGTTGCACCAGTCTCCACTCCCACCTACAGTGGAGAAGGGCTCCTTTCCCTGCACAGGCCCACCAGCATTTGTTGTTACTGATTTCTTGATAATAGCTATTCTTCCTGGAGTGAGATAAACCTCAATGTTGTTTTAATTTGCATGTTTTGAATGACTAGTGATTTTGAACTTTTTCCGTGTATTTATTTGCCATTTGGACTTCTTTATCTGCGAAGTGTCTATTCATTTCAGATGCCCAGTTTTGGATTGGGTCTTTCAATTTGGGGGGGGGTCCTGACTTTTTAAATTCTTTGTGTGTTCTAAATATTAATCCTTTGTCTGAAGAACAAGTGGTGAAGAATTTTTCCCCACTCTCTGGGCTGTCTTTTCACTCAGTGATTTCTTTGATGTGCAAAATTTGTTAATAAGATGAGATCCCAGTTGATCAACATAGTTCTGCCGCTATTGTTTTCTACTAAACTCAAATATAAATACACGTGTATATCCGCATTGTGCTCTTACTTCATAATATTTAACCGCATATCAGCTCTATTCTATTCCTTGCCAAGTTCCTTAACATTTGATGTGTTTAAGATTTTGAAAAAAGTTTCAGAATTATTAATAACAGTTCAATGTTTTTAAACACTGATGTAATAAAACCCTGTTCAAAATTTTAAGAATTACTTGCTCTGCAGCTAAATTCCCTAAGTTAGCACTTATGGGCCTGTCTTACAGTACAGGCCATGTACTGGCCTGGCTGTGGACCACACTGGTCCCATTGTGTTGAATGTTAGAGAAACTGCTACCTCACAAAGTACTTGTCCCCAGCAGTCATTTCAATTCCTTTAACAAGGAATGTATCTTTTCCTTTTTACATTAAATATCTGAATTTTTAGAATTATTTATTCTGAATATGACCCTAATGCAAAGGTTAAAGAACAATATCTGTTTTTCAGGTGTTGGCCTTTATGTACAGCCTCAGTGTTTATTTGGGCTCAACTCCAAGGGCCTTCATCTTCGTTCTCACTCGTGTGATGGCCCTGCCGACTTATGCATGCCCTGTCTTACACCTGTGCACACACCTTTGTGCTTTTACCACTGAGGTCCTCATTCGTGGTTCAGTTTGTTTCTTGCTTTGCTGCTAGTTTATCTATTCTCTTAACTAGACCATTACAGAAGGAAAAGGGAGAGAAATTCTGGAGGTATGTTTCACAGTTTCAAAAGTAGCAATGAAGGGAGTATTCATACAGAAACATTACTATAAGAGAATAAAGACCTCCTTCATGATTTTAGGCAGAGTTGATTTGACAAAGGCTTTCAGCAAATTGCATAGCCAAATATGGAAGCTAAGCTTGCTGATTCAGTTTACTGCATTAACCACTAAACTCAGCTTCCACTTCCTGCCTTAAAGACATGGTGACAACAGGAAGTGCAGGAGGGGAAAAAAAAGCCACCTTTCTGGAACAGGCAGACTTTTGGAAAATGGCCAGTTCTGGAGGCTGAGCCGAGATGGGTACCACACCCAGAAACCTTGGAGATCTCACTGTGATAGAAGTGAGGTCATCCGAAAACTTCCTGATTTTATGTGGAAATAACTTAGCACATCAATGGAAGCACACTTAAATACTTCGTTCTTAAGAGACAGTAATTCTAGGACCCCAGAACATTTAAATCTATGTCAGTTTGACATATTTGGGCAGTTGATGTGGGAATGGCACTGTTTTGATTCCATATAACAAGTACAAATATGTATATTAAAACAGGACATAAGGCACTGGATCAGCATGAGGTAATACAAGGTCAATAAAGGCAGAGAGATAATTTTATGAAAACATTTCAGAGTATTTTCCAAGGAGAGAATCACGCTGCCAGTATCATGTCTCTTAATTCATTATGCCTGGATCTGTATACCTGGAGTGATTTTTCTGGACTTAAGAGAAATACCTTTTATATACCAAGAATAAATTTATATATAACTTATGTATCACATATAACAAGTCAATTGTCCCTTACTGTATTAGCTATGAGCAGTTAACTAATGAGCTCTATGTGTCCTACTCCAATGTCAGCATATCTGAAAAGAAAAAATGGATGGTTGGAGAACTGATTGATTGATTGATTGATTCAGTTTAGCAAATTTATGTTGAGACAGACATAGTGCTGAGGGTTGGGATTACAAAATCAATAAAGTGAAAATTCTTTACCTTTATAAGGCTTAGAGTCTAGAGGGAGAATAAAACTAAATAAAAGTAAAATAATGACTTATGTAATTTATATAACGAATTATAATTTATAATAAATTATAATTTATTTTAGTATTATAGATGGATTTAATCCTGTGATAGACTAAATATGGTGTTTAATAGAGACCAACAACAGAAACCAGCAGTGGATAGGTTAGGGAAGGCTCCTCTGAGAGGAGATATTCGAGCTGAAACCTGAATGAAGAAAAGGACCCAGGTAGAAGAGGTGGTGCTGGAAAGGGCATTTTCAGCAAGTTATACGTGTGAGTGGCCCAAGGTAGAGAGAAGTAGGTGTGTAGGCAGCAGAGCATCTGATGGATGGATGGAGGGAGTGAGAGACTGCAAATATCAGCTGGAGTCCTGCAGGACTTAGAGTTGTAGGAAAGAGCAAAGATTCCAACAAGTCCACTAGGAAGTCACAGGTGGTTTAATGCAAGGTAGCATCATAAGAAAGTATAGACACTCATCTTCCATTCCCTTGGATCAGATGTATTTTAGAATTCAGAATTTGTCTTACATTTGTACAGGATGACATCCTCAGTCTGAAAATGTGAAATCTAACATGCTTTAAAATTCAAAACTTTCAAGGGTTGGGATGTGGCTCAGTGGTACAGGGCTTGCCTAGTATGTACAAGGCCCTGAGTTTAATCCCTGGTACCACCACACACAAAAAATCCCCAAACTGTTTGAACACCACAGCACAAAATTCCACACCTGACTTTATCCAATGGGTTGTAGTCAAAACACAGCTGCATTAAAAATATTGCATAAACTCATCTTCAGGATATATGTATAAGGTGAATATGAAATATAAATGAATATCATATTTATGATTGGACACCATCCCCAAGGTATCAATTGTGTATATGAAAATCTTTTAAAATATGGAAAAACTTGAAACATGTCTTGTCCTTAGAATTTCAAGTAAGGGATACTTAACCTGTACAAGCTTATATTCTATCCACACATTAATCCTATATTGTATAGTTCTCCTAGAGATACCTCGGTGAACACCAGACAGTTAAATGTGAATATTCACACTGTATGAGAATACTGTTCACAATACTGTTCATAGACCTCTATCAGTTCACCCAGGTTTTGCCGCCAAAAAATTCAGGTTTGATTAGGTTTGCCACCAGCTAAATTATTGGGGGAGGGAGAATTAGTTTTCATAGATTTTGGGAATTTGGGCCAGTAGATACAAGACTGTAGATTTGTAATTACTCCCTCTTTTCCCAAATACTATGAATACCATTGTTTCACCATTGATTCACTAAATATATTTTGAGAATAAAATGATATTTCTTTTTAAATCTTTCATCTTTTTCATCTCTTAAATGACAAAAGTTGCTTACATTTATGATGCCCAACATGATGTTTTGGTAATTTTGACAATTGCAGAATGGTGAAAGCAGCTAATCAGCATATGCATCACACCAGGTACTTATTTTGGAGTACTGACATCTAGAAATTATTTTGTTAAGAATTTGAAGAATGTAATACATTGTTATGAACTATAGACATGACGTTGTACATCACCTGAGCTTATCCATGTTTTCTTATGAATATTTTTCTTAAATAGGAAGATGACTTTTGAAAACATAGGTATGCAAGTTTGAAATGTTAATATTTCTACCACTGTAATAAAATAACTAACAAGCACTTAACAGAAACAGCAGCCAGTCCCAAACATGGACCAGCACAAAGCATCTCAGTATGTAGGGTATGCCTACTCCCATACCCTGAGAACACTCTCCTAAGCACTTTAAGAAATTGCACACAAATTCCTGTTTCAGGTTTTGTATCTGGGGAATGCAGTCAGAATAACCCATCTGTGCCCCAAGGAATTCCTGGCCCACAGAAACCTTGAGGGGTAATAAAATGATCGCTGTTTAACCAGGGCGTGGGGTGACTTGTCATTCAGCAATAGGTAGACAGAACTCCCACTCTCACAATGCCACAGTAAGTGTGTACAGCCAGACTTCCTGCTGTCCTTCCATAAGGAGATCCATGAGCCATTTCACATAGAACTTTCCCTTTCTGCTGCAGGTCCTCAGCCTCCACCTTATGGGAGGCCCCCAGAGGGTTATATCTATTCTGCTGATACAACATCACCTTGAACCAAGGGAGCAAGCACCCTATTATGAAAAGGGAAATGTGCCAATGAGTATGTAACAACAACATCCTTGATCCTAGCATGAGCCACCTCGCTGAGCAGCTTCTAGCCGAATGGTGCATGGAAAACAAGCGCAGTGTGGAGGGAAAGTGAGCGGTGGGCACTGCCCTCTAGGGCATGGTACGTAACATAAAGCTATACCTGCTGCACACATCTAGGTGTGCAGCAGGCATGGCATCCAGGGTTGGGAGCCAGAGTCAGGAAGAGGAGCAGCCTGTTCATTGGTTCCAGGGACTTCTTTGTCCCTTTGGATATATCTTTCTGGTTTCTTCTCCATCCTTCTGCTCAGGGGCACTTTCAGCAGCCAGCAGCTGTGGCTCTTCATGGCAAGACTGTCCTCGGACTGCTGGAGCCATGTTACTTGGCAGCACTGTGGAGTTTAGGCTTTCCTCCTAGTGCCGTGCAGGAACATGAAACTCAGCTCCCCTGGTGCAGGGCAGCTCAGGCTGAATTTCTGCTTCTGAGTTCCCTGCGAGATCACACTAGGTCTGACATCTCATCTTGGTTTGCCTTCTCCCTCCATTTCAGAGGAACCAGACCTCACTTATCCAGGGTCATGCAAAAAATAGTGAGGTCAGGACCAAGGTTTGCTACATGGAGTAAAAAAAAAAAAATAGCTCGCAGTTAAATTTGAATTTTACATAAACAAGTAATTGATTTTAGTATAGGTTTGTCAAGTGTGGTATTTGGGATATACTCATACTTACATTTGCTCACCATGTATCTCAATTTCAGATCAGACTGAGTACCCCACATTGCATCGGGTAACCTTAGTTAGGACACTAATCCAAGCTGCTTAATTCTTTTTTCTGTTTGTTTCAGGAATCGAACTCAGGACCTTGCACTTGCCAGGCAGGCGCTCGTGCTGTTGAGCTATTTCCCCAGTCCCTAGTCTGCCTAATTCTAATATTGTGCTATTGTTTCTTTTTTAAAATTAATGAACCATTTTAATCTCTAAATAAATTCATTACTTATGATAAAGTTCAAAATATTATATAGTAGTCAGCCATTCAGGTCTCCTTCTTAGAGACCACCTGGTAAGCTTTGTCTTATTTATTTTCTAGCAATATTTTCTGTAAGTGCAGGAATAACTGTACACATTTTGAACCCTTTTTTATTGCTGTTTTGGAGATAGGCCCTTAAAAGCACACATGGGTCTGTTTTGTTTCTTTTAATAATTACCATTTATTTAACATAGGCTCAGGTAATCATCATGTGAACTCTGATTTCAGTCACTTGGTCTTATAGATCACTAAAGTCCAGACTATGTCAGTTCATTCAATCTAAAGAGATTGTAGTCAGTGTACAAATGTGGACAAGCAGACTGAGCCAGCAGATGCTGCGAGTGCAATGAGGAGAGATGTAGGTTGCTTGATGGTCAGGCAGTGCAACAGTTCACAGATGCTCTTTGACGTTGAAAATTCTCCCTTACCAGTATACGGGAATTCTTTGAGTGGATATGAATGCTTGTTTGTACTGAATTCTTACAGTAACTGTCTTACCCCCAAAATATAATAACCATTTGACAATATAAATATTACTATCACTCATTATAGGGCTGGGAATTCAGGGAATTTTATCTAATTTCACCTGAGAATCAGTGTTCTCTAAGTAAGTGTCCATTAGAGTGTGCTGCTGCTAACACCCACAAAGACAGGAGTCTGTCTTAAATGAATTGTTATGGGACCAGCCGAAGGGCCCGTAAATCAGTAGTACATCTTGCTAGAAAAGCTGCCGAAGAGAAATTGAACAGATAGGAGGCAAGTTTGTGGAAAGCTATTTGGCTAATAGGTAATGGAAGGAGAGTTTCATTACAGAAGACACAGGGGGCCCCTCTGCTCAGGGGGAAACACACAACAGATTCATGGCTTCAAGAGGCTGACCAGAGCACATGGTCTAGTACATGGTCAGGCAGAGGGAGGTTTGCTGGATGAAAACTTGGTAGGGAATACGGAGTGATGGGTGTGGTCCACATGAAAGTATTACCATACACTGGTATTTATTTTCAACAACTCTCATTGGTTAGACGTGCTCCCTGACCTAAGTTTATAGTCAATAGAGTGACATGGGTATAGGTGTTATCTAAATGAACATAAAGATAATTTCAAATAGAGTTCATATATATAATACATATACAGATATATACTATATATGGCTTTGATGTTTTAAAATTCTGTTATTCTCTGCTAATCAAGTATATGGAGTAGATTCTGACATAACTCTCAACAAAGGAAGCCTAATGTAGTTAAGAATTTAATGAAGAGGGCAAGATCATAGTTTTAATATATCTTGTTTCCCCTCTTCACAATTACTATTTTTACTGCTTTTAAAAATCACCTTTGTGATTTAAGGAAGAAATACCTCTGAAGCATTAGATAAGCCTGTGAATTTTTAAATTGATTTTGATGACAAAATTATGATTTGGAAAAGAACACTAGTAGAGGTTTGCCTTCTTATTTTTAATCCTCTCTTATTGGTATAAAGGAGCAGTTACTCTCTGAATTATGTGCTTGGCATGTGGGCTTTCACATTTTAGTTTATAATTTAAATAAACAACACGAAAGCCAAACAATCTTGCCTCCTCAGGTATAAGAAACTTCTCAGCTACAGGGTTTACTTTAGTACTTCCTCAAGTAGTGCTACTGTAAATATACACTCAAGCACCTGCACACAGTGCCTGAACGCCAAGTGAGGGAGTCTCTTCAATGAGCTAGGAGAGGCTAGAATGCAAAGGGGTGGCGGTTCTTCTGAAAGAAACGACAATCATACTCATTTCTTTTTTCAGGTAAAGTTCTAGTTAATGCTAATCTGCCTATGCTCCTGTTTTTTGCTTCTTTTTCTTTGTACAGTACTTGTTCTTCAATATTTCCTCACTACCTAAATTAAAATGGTAAAAACAGTGTGAATTTTCTTTATTCCTAAAAGTCACTTTCTCATTTTCATTAGTCTAATATCACCCTTGTTCTCACAGGTCATGGGATCAAATAAACCCAGAGTTCAGGGTGGTGGGACTTTGGAAAGGTCACTTGTTATTAAAAAAAAATCAGGAGAAAGACACAGAAAATCTTGGATTTTTAGAGCTGAAAATAACCTTTGAGAAAATTCTTCCCCATATCAGAGTCTCTCCTGAAAATGTGTAGAATTGCTAAAAAGAAATTCTTAGTGCTGCGAATCCTTAAGTCTTTAAGTCTACTCCCTTCCTACCTTTGAAATACTAAATTATCAATGCCTAACATTCAAACCAATAATGATTAAAAATACCGTAAGTTGGGCAGGGAATATAGCTCAGAGGCACAGTACCTGCCTGGAAAGTGCAAGGTCATGAGTTTGATTCCCAGTACCAAAAAAAAAAAAAAAAAAAAAAAAAAAAAATACCATAAGTTAATTATTGAGTATACCATATAAGACAATCTGTCACTGCCTAAGTTAAATTCATGATTTTTCCCATGAAAACCACCAGTCTTTCTTTGCTGAGGATAATCTGCTGGTATACTTTTTCTGTTTGCTGTGTTCTCATGATAGGCTTCCACTCTGATAGGCTGACGGCCTCAGGATAGGCCCAAAAAGCAAGTTGACCAAAATTAATGGATTGAAACTTTGAAACCACAAGTCAGAATATAATCTTCCTCCTTCAAGTTGTTTTACTCAAGGGTTTTGTCGCAGGAACAGGAAGCTAAAATATTGAATCATTTCAAACTAATTTAAATGTGGAAATTAATAACTAAGCTAATATGAGACAAGGCACATATGCCAAAATGTTCAGAGCCTTGCTTGCAAAGGGATGTGGCTTACATAACTTCATCTGACACTATCTCTATGGCTTGTAGCAGAAGTTCTGGAATATTCTTCAGGTAGTTGATATCTATGCAATAATTTTGTTTTAAAAAGAGTGTAGTGTTCAGTATATATAAGAAAGGAGATTGTAGAGCTGGTTGACCTGTGATTTTAAGAGTTTCTAGGATGAGCCTCAGTGAGAAATGTTCAAGAGAACCAAAAAGAATGATAACCTATAATTACTTCTAGGAATATTATTTAAGACTGTCACTGTTAACATGGGTGCTCATTACCACCTCTCTGTATACAATTTTTTTAAATGCATTTGATCTTCATGTACCTTCTCTTTTAATATTAATAGCTCTGTTTCTCACTGTTTTGTAAGAGGTGAAGTAACCTATTGTTTTTACTTAACAGGATCTAAATGTCCTTTCCTCACAGACTTTGCATATTAGATTTGCTACAAATCATTCATTGAGAGCTAACTTTTAAAATGAAATCCCACATGCGACACAGTTTCAGTGTCTTCTTGGTTGTTCTAACTTCACTGCAGAAAACATTCTTGGTCTTTACTGAAAATAGCTTGTAAGATTATGTAGGAATATGGGAAAAAATGTTGACGCAGCTGGTCCCCCTTGTTCAGCTGTCTTAAAGGTCTATGGGGATTTTGACTGAACTGTGATAGATCACAGAAGTTCCTAAAAGATTGTTTTCTTTACTGCTGGGTGGGAAGAATATACATGGATGAATTTCTTCCCCATTGTCTGAAGTGGCGTATTTCCAGATTCCTTAGAATCCATGTTTTCAAAGATACGTGTTTTTTTTTTTGAGACAGAGTTTTACTGTGTAGTTCAGTCAGGCCTTGAACTCACTAGCTCAGGCTGGCCTCAAACTCACCGCAGTCCTGCCTAAGCCCCTGGAGTACTGGGATTATAGGCATATGCCACCACACCTGCCTTAAATCTTTATAGTTTTCTTTTTCTTCCTTTCTTCCCCCTTCCTTCCTTCCTTCCTTCCTTCCTTCCTAGAAAGCAGTGTTTCTTTTATACCGTTTTTTCTCCTTCAGGCCATTCCCACTTCCTCTTCCTTGAATATCCCATTTCCTGGTTTTTCACCACTAGATGTCATAGGTACTCACACAAATGCCTCAAAGGCATAAAAATAAGCTTTTTCCTAAAATGTGTCCATGTATTTTGGCTTTCTACATAAAGTCTTATATTGCATAGGTCTACATACTAGCTCACATTTACATGCTGTTCCAACTCAGAATGGCAAGTTCAAGAAAAGTCTTAAAATCAAGGAAAAACAAAATGGAAAAAAAATCCAGAATGGAAATGAGTACTTTTGAATTGTGCAGAACTCCCCACTCCAAGATCCTCATCCCCAGAGTGTCCCCTTAGGTGTCCTTTAGTCTCAGGCCATGAGATTAATAGGTAATTTCTTTTTTTTAAGGGTGGGTTCCAGAGGAGCAGATTGAAAAACCTGTTAGGGAGTTTTTCATCACCTTCTAAGAGAGAAACATGTAAGACACCAGAACCCACTTTAATCCTACTGGTTTGTATTTCAGCTGGAGAAGTGACACACTGAAACAGTATTTTGTGATCATGGATTTTTGCAGCTATACAGATCCTTAGAATGATCAATTCTAGCCATTTTTTGTTAGGGAAGCAATCCTTGGAGCAGCTTGCTCATTGTACTAGGTTGGTAGCGGGACTAGACCTTGTACACACATTTCTTGTACTCTTAGGCTTTATTTATGCTCTCTGTACTTATTAATATTCTTGAAATAGATTCATGTATTTATTCTGGAATTTTGAAAGAAAAATTATGAACCAAGATATTCCTTAGATTATGCTTAAAAAGACTCTTAGTTCAGTAAGCCTCTTTTGTGGAGGTTTAATGTTAAAAACATCAGGTTATTCATTATTGACACAATAGAAAGAAATACACTTTATTGCTGCCATTACACAAGGTTTTTTTGGTCTGTTTTGTTTTGTTTGTGTGTGTGTGTGTATGTGTGTATGCATGTGCTAGGGAATGAAATGAATCCAGGTGCACTAGTCAGATTTTATAGATTGACACAACACAGAATGACAGAATAGCTGTTGCTCTGGGTTTTTTCCCCCACATTACAAGTCAGTCAGACCCATATACATCTTCCAGTGAAATTTGTTTATTTGAAGGAAGAGGACTAGAGTTGATGAAAAGATATAGTCAACCCATTGAAAATCTAAACAAAAAATCATTGTTTTCATCAAGATGGAAAGGATATTATCTTTGTCATTTGAATATAAAAGTGGTGAAAAATTATAGTTTCAAAATAGTTGTATCACAAAATACTTGATTTCTTTCTTTCTTTATATATATTTTCCCCCAGAGATGGGCAGAGCTCACTTAGCGGCCTGCAGAACCCATGTCCCTTGATTATCATCCAGTTCCCGAAAAAGAGCAGCATGCAGACCTCTCTGGTAAACATAGCTCTTTTCTCCATTTTGATGGGGATTTTCATGATAAATCTAGGTACAGAATTTCTTTTGAATTAGACTTTTCACCTGATTGTCACATTAGATAATTCATTTAGCTAAGTTTTCTTTTCTTTTAGAGTTACAAGTTATTTGTTTATTGATTGATTGATTTCTATTTTACTGTGGCATTATTGGCAAACTTTAAAAAAGTGTTTTGGTACCGGAAATTGAAGTCAGGACCTTGCAGCAGGCATTGTGCTGCCGAGCTATCCCCCTAACCCAACTGACAAAATTTTAAAGCATAACTTTTCTCATACAACTTTTGAAACCCTGAGTTAAAAGTGAATGCTTCGGTCACAATGAAAATACATGGAAAGTAGTTAAACTGGTGACCTTTTAAGGTGTTTTTACATATTCGAAAGAAAGAAAGAAAGAAAGGGAGAAGAAAAGAAAGAAAAGAACAAAGAAAAGAAGAAAGAAAGGTCAAATTAGTTAGAGATAAAGGGTTGCACGCATAAAAGGTTTTCTTACACATTTGTAGTACTGCTTAGTATATTATAGACTGAAGAATTTGGCAATTAAGAAAATTGATTCATTGTATTTAAACTAACATTTTCTAAGTATAGTTGGTCTAAAACTTTTAAGAATAGCAAATACATCACGTTGTGAAAAACGATGAGAAATCCTGATTGCCAAAGTGATATGATACTTGCGTTAGAAAGCAACCACTCTAGTTTTTGCACCGTCTTAGGGATGCAGCCTTTCCATTTGATTGTTATCAGCTTATTGTATCACTTTTGTCTGTACAATCACCTTCTGTCCAACAGCAAGATTCGTAATTGCAAAAACCGGCTTTCTACATCCTGAAGACTAAAACTAGACCCCATGTCTATCATCGTGTACTAAACTAAAGTAAAAATGGTACAAAGATCTAAATATTAAAACAGAAACACTAAATCTACTGGAAGAGAAACTACGTAGAAATCTTGAAGACATAGGCGTAGGCAGAGAGTTTATGAACAAAAACCAAACTGCGTGGGAGATACTTTAAAGAATCAACAATTCGGATCTCATCTTATTTAAAAAGCTTTTGCACATCAAAAGAAATCACCAACAGAATGAAAAGACAGCCCACAGAGTGGGGAAAAATTTTAATCAGTTGTCCCTCAGACAAAGGACTTCTATCTAGAACATATATAATGAATTGCAAAGAATCAGACCCCCTAAATTCGAAGACCCAATCCAAAAATGGGCATCTGAGATGAATATATACTTCTTAGATGAAGAAATATAAATTGCAAATAAATATATGAAAAAATGTTCAACACCATTGGTCATTTAAAAGATGCAAATTAAAACAACATTGAGATTCCATCTCACCCCAGAAAGAATGGCTATCATCAAGAAATCAACCAATAACAAATGCTGGAGGGGTTATGGGAAAAAAGGAACTCTTTTCACTGCTGGTAGGAGTGTAGACTGGTGCATCCACTATGGAAATCAGTGTAAAGATTTCTCAAAACTCTAAGATTAGAGGTCTCATTTGACCCAGATATTTCCTTCTGGAAGTCTTCCTGGAAGAATTAAAAGCATCATACCACAGAGATATATGTACATCCATGTTTATAGCAGCAAAATTTGTCATAGCTAAATCTTAGAAACAACCCAAATGCCCATCAATTTTGCATGTCTATATCCGTTTTCCTGAATATACACTTAGAAGTTATCAATATGTAATGCAACAACCATTGTTGATTCCCTGTCACCTTATCTGTAACTCAGATTCGATTGTACTCTTCTTATGCTACTTTGTGTCTGTTTGTTAATATCTTTTTGTTTTTATACTTTTAAAATAAAAAAATAAACAAAGAATGGATAAAAACAATGTGGTATTTTTATACAATGGAATACTACTCTGCCATAAAGAAAGATAAGCTTGAGACTTTTGTAGGTAAGTGGTTGCAACTTCAGACCATAGTCCTAAGTGAAATAAATCAGGCTCACATGTATAAACATCGTATTGTCTCCCAGATGTGAGAAAGTGACAGTGTAAATAACACCTAAAATGTACAATAGATATTAAATGGGATGAAATTATTGAAAGGGGAAAAAGAACTAAGATGGGGAAGGAGGAAAACAGGGAAGGGAGAAAGGAAAAATCAAGTCAGTTATACTATTAGTGTCTTTTAGTTCATTGAAAAGGAAGGTCTGTGCTTTTTTTTTTTTTTTTTTGTCTTTTTTGAGAGGGTCTCGCTATGCAGTTCAAGCTGGCCTTGAGCTCATTTTGTAGCCCAGACTGGTCTTGAACTCACATTGATCCTCCTACCCCAGCCTCCCAAGTGCTAGGATTACAGGTATATGCCACCACTGGCTGCTGTGCTAGTATTGATTGGAGAAATTTTTACGCCCATATTCTTCACTGTGCACAACTACTTTAAAGATAGCAACATACAATGTATTAACGACTATTATTTTTCCATTATTTTGTTATTAAATTTTGTTTTACCTTTTACCCATAAATTAAAAAAATTCATAATTGCAATGTCAAAAACCCAATCCTTGCCAAGTTTATTTACAGAATTTCCCAAGTATCGATGTCCTTGTTGATAGTTTATTTTATTTATTTTCTTAAATATTACTTTCATATGCATTTTAAAACAATCTTTCCAGTTGATTTCCTGTAGCCTATTTATTTGTCTTCTACTTAATATAAGTTTGCTCCTATGAATTGATAATAGGGTTGTTATCTTGTGGTCAAGGTGAGTATACATTCAAGATAAAGTATTAACGTTTTTAGTATGGCACAGAAGATTCCGTGTGTTTGGTTCTAAGTTTGCATGCAACTGTGAATCCATATTACCACTAGTAATGGAAGTTTAGTAAAGAAGATCCATATAAACACGTTAACATGGGCTTCTGTCTCACACTGTTAAATTTCAAGGATAAATATAATAATATTTTTATCCTATCTTAGATATAGACATAGCTTAGGAAATTGCTTTCCCTGTGAGTATTTTCTATTCATATATCTTGACAGAGATGATTACTTTTGACTAGTCTGTCAGCATCACATAAAAGAACTCTCATGAGGTAGTTTTCTTTCAATCAGTTGTAAAAGCCGCTGACCATTCTCCAGTGCAACTTGGAACCCAGTGCCTTTGAAATAAACCTGATCCTTAACTTCATCAGTTATGGGGATACATATGGATCTCCCAACACATACGTCACAAATCCTGGCAAAAACTCCATAAAGAATTATTTGCCATTTAGTACTCAAGGATGAGATAATGTTGGTCAGGGGAACCCAAATATTCATGCAACTTATTTTGACCCCAGGTCTGTGATAATCTGGCTCTCATAGGTTATTTCAACTGATCTCTCATTACTTGTTACTTTTCCTTATTAAAAACAAATTATCGTCACCCAAATACCATGTTCTTTGTGCCATGGTTTTCACATGCTCTTTTCTTCATTTGAACGTCAGCCTCCTTCTTTATCACTTCCTATTTCCAGGTTTGATTTTAAAAATTGCCTCTCCTGGGCTGTTTTTCATAGCCATTCCTAGGCTCAAAGGCAATTTTAATGGCTGTGAAATTAGTGAAGAGGAGAAATTAGAATAGTACACTATTTAGTATGGTAGTAACTTCTTTAACATATAAAGTCTCATTTTATCCAATAAAATGGTTAGGGTATGAAGTTTATTTTACAATCATGTAAACTCTTAAGAGAGATTTCCTACTAGTTGGAAGTCCTCCAGTGACTGACTGATAGTGATAAGTTTGTTCTTTCAAGTGACTTCACTATCAGCAACACTGTATCCAATCAGTGAAAGAAAAAAATGGATGAAGATGGCACAAATACTTAACAACCTTGACCTGGAAGTGACTCAATTCCTCTCATTTCCATTACATTAAAGCAGGTCATATATGGTTTGGTCTGGGTGTATTGACTTTAGGAAGTGTGGTTCTTGATCAGGCAACAGTTTCCTGGTGACAAGTCCTACCATGGAAGGAAATACCAGAGTTTTGGGAATGGTGGTTATTTTTAACACAATAGATATTCTAACACTGTAGGGCCAGGGATATAGCTCAGCGGCACAAGCGCATGCCTAGCAAGAGGAAGGTCCTGAGTTTGATTCCTGATATTAAAAAAACACATTGTAAATGACTAACTCCAATTTAAGAATGTTGAAATAGTAAAGTTATTTATTAAAGTCATTCACTGGTAGTTCTGAGAAACCAGGACAGTGTTGTAGGGATCAGGCAATCCATGAAACTTGTGTTAGAGATAAGAGAGTGGTTGATTCCCAGCATAAAATATCCAAGTTTGATGACTCTAAAACAAAGTAAGAGTGTGTTTTATCCAACTTTGTGATATAAAAATCCCACAGACAGGCCAATTGGTTGTTGTATTTACTCACTGGACCAATTATTGTGGCTACTACTAAGAAGTCCTCTGATTGGCTAAGCCTGACTTTTGTATCCTCTGCATCTTGGCTGTGATTGGCACTATGATTAACAATTCCATACAAGAGGTTAAGATCCTTATCTCCAAAGGAAGGTGGAAGCACTATCACCAAAAGAATGAACAAAGATTTTATAGTTAAAGTAGAAAGGTATAGTATAAGCAAATACTTATCACAGAAATACAGTTTGTAAAACTCAAGCATAATGAATTGAAATTCTAAGATTTCCTAAACTTTTATTCTGAAAATCAATTTTCCTTTTGCTTTCTTAACCTCCATAATAGTACAAGGACAAGGAACTTAACTTGATAGCTATAAAGAGAAGATTTTTATTTGTGGAAATCACCGAATATTATTTCATTTTAATTTAGATTTCGTTTTCCCATATCCAAAAATATTTCTAAAAAGCAATAATGTGAGGATAATACATAAAATCCATTCTTCTATTTGGACACACATCAAAATTAGTATTATCATATATTCTAGTTTTTCCAGGACAGTCCTGTTTTATACTTATCTTAGAATGTGAAAAAATTTTAAATGTGCTTAAAGAAATTATTTCACTACTTAATTGTCACTGTTTACTATTGTATTCTCCCAATTGCCTTTGCTAAAATATGAATTCAAATACTTGCAAATGTCTGTGGTGAGAAAAAAAGCAATGTTTTCTTAATTTACTTAGGGTACTAAGCTATAACTAGTGAGGCCCATAAAGTACTTTAAAGATTCCTATGCCTGTTACTTTCAGCAAAAATAAAAGGGAAATGGCCCATAAACAATGTGAGCAAGTGAATTTCTAAAAATTAGGAATTGATGTCTAGTTATTTTCTTTTTCACTAAGACAATACCCAACAGTTGCAAGTTAAAGGAGGGAAGGTTTATTTTGACTCACAGTTTGTAGAAGTTTCAGTCCATAGTCAGCTGGCTCCAAGCCAGTGTGCCATGGCACAAGCAAAATAGTCCATGTTATAGTGGTTAGAAGCAGTAAATGATTAAGAGAGGGGGAGGAACACATTCCCATCTAGGCCACACCCGCAGTGACCCACCTCTTCCATGAGGCTTCACCTCCCAATATTGCAGTCAGCTATAACCCCATCAGTGGGTTAATCCAGTGGTGAGTTACCTGTTACCCAGTTACCACCCAAAGGCCACATGACAGCATGAGGTTTTGGGGGACATCTGGATGTAAAACATTTTGCCTCTGACCCCAAAGACTCATGTGTATCCATTTATGCAAAATGCATTTTTTTAAGTCTCTCTTTAAAAGTTGCCAAAGTCAAGTGGCTACTCCCCACACCCCTGGTGTGTCTGTTGGTGCTGTGTTGAACTCCAGACATCTTCAGGAAGCCCAGTGAGCCACTGCTGTGCCTCCCTGACCAGCGTGAGAGGCTGGCAGAGCCCTGGACACCCTCTGGGGCCTCGGTGGCTATTTGCTACACCCATAGTGTGTCTGTGGGTGCTGAGCTGAACCCCAGACATCTTCAGGAACCCCAGTGAGCCACTGATGTAACTCCATGACTCCCTCCTAGTGTGCGAGGCATACAGAGCCATGGGTACTCTCTGGTGCCTCGGTGGCCACTTACCACACCCCTATCATGTCTGTGGGTGCTGGGCTGAACCCCAACATCTTTAGAAAGCTTGGTGAGCTGCTCCCCTCCCTCCCCCACTAGTATGTGAGGCACATAGAGCCCTGGACAACTTCTGGGGCCTCAGTGGTCACTCCCAGAACAACCCACACCACCCTGGGAGCCCAGCTGAAATGTGGACAGAGTCAGCAGCCTGAGGGAGTCCATCTTCACCTCTCCTCTGTCAGTGTGGGAAGCAGGCTTTGTCCTGGGCAACATATGAAGCCTTGGTAACCATGACCTGCATCCACCATACTCTTGTGGAAGCTGGGCCAAACCCCAGACAGCTTCAGGAATTACAGTGAGCCACCCTCTGGTCCTGCCACACACACCTGGGAGCCAACTGAATGCAAGAAACTTTGGGAACATCTGGGACACCGCTTTGCCACCACTCACCAGCACAGGAGCTGCACTGAGCACTGGGGATCTTCAGACACTCACCCTGTCACTCACACACAATCAGGAGACTGAGGCTGTGCTCCAGGGAACCTCTGGATCTTCAAAAATGACAAAACAAAGGAGCAAAATGCAATCCCAGACCTCCACACTGCTCAGAACAAGTCCAGAAGACATCAACATAGAACAGCCTGGAAGTCATACACCTGAAATTTCTGAATTGATAGCAACTGAAGTAAAGAAACAACTCTATCAGGTCATAGAAGACATCAGATCAGAAATAATGTCTCAGGTAAAAAAAGAAATGACAACAATAATGAAAGAAGTGTTCAGCATATTAAAAAATGACACTGATAAGAAAATAGAAGAGCATAGACAACTCATGGAAACCTTGAGTGAGCAACATAGAAAACAACTCGAATGCAGGAAACAGATTCAAACAGATATCCAGGAAATAAAAAATTCCACTGAAAGCTGGCAAAATTGCCTTGACAAAGCTGAAGATAGACTTTCAGACCTGGAAGACAGCATTACCACTAATGAATGTGGAAGGAGAGATCTCTTAAAAACAACAAGGAATCAGGAAATACCAACTGAACAACTGAAAGACAAAGCAAAGAAAAACAATGTCAGATTAATAGGTATCAAGGAATCAGCAGATGTCAACCCAAATGACATAAAAAGATGACTTGCAGAAATAATAGCAGAAAATTTCCTGGGCATGGAAAAAGAATGAGATATACAGATAAGCATATAGAACTCCAGTTAATCATAACCATAATAAATCTACACCAAGACATATAGTGATCAAGATCCCAGAAACACAACAAAAGATCAGAATATAAAAAGCTGTTAGAGAAAACACACAGATCACCTATTAAGGAAAGTCCATTGGAATCATGGCAGATTTCTCAACACAAAACATCAACTCAAGAAGAGCTTGGAGTGAAGTGTTTCAGGTACTGAGAGAAAATACTTCCAGCCCAGACTGATGTACCCTGAAAAACTATCCTTCAAATTTAATGGAGAAATAAAATATTTTCATGATAAAGAACAACTAAAGAAATTCATGAGTGCCAAACCAATCTTACAAAGAGTACTAAAAGATATTCTACAAAGAGGTAAAACAGACCACAACTTCAAGAACAACAACAGAAAGGAACCAACAAGCAGAGCAAGCAATTAAACAAAGGAAAAAAGAGGATCCAACGGCAGGAAAATAACATGACAAAGATAAGCCAGTACATATCAGTTATAACTATCTGTAAATGGTCTCAATGCACCAACCAAAAGAAGGAGACTAGCAGAGTGGATCAAGAAACAAAATCCAACCATGTGCTATATACAAGAAACATTAAACTCAAAAGGAAATTCATAGGCTGAAAATTAAAGGAGGGAAAAACGATACTCCATGAGAGAGGAACCCAGAAAAAAAACGGGTGTAACTATTCTGTTTGCAGACAATGTGAACTTCAAACCAAGAACAATCAAAAGAGATAAAGAAGACCACTTCATACCTGTGAGGGGAAGACTTCAAGAGGAAGAGATAACAATCAGAAACATCTATGCACCAAATACAGTAGCACCCAACTATATAAGACAAACTTTAACAGACACGAAAAATGAAATAAGCAGCAACACAATCATAACAGGGGGCTTTAACACACCATTGTCACAAAGAGATAGATCAACTAGACAAAAAATCAGCAATGAAATAACAGGACTTAACCAAACTTGTGAACATATGGACTTAGTAGAACTTTACAGAGTGTTCCATCCAACAGCATCACAATACACATTTTTCTCAACTGCACATGGGATGTTCTCTAAAACAGACCATATGCTAACACATAGAACATGTTTAAGTAAATGAAAAGGAATTGAAATTATACTATGTATACTATCGGACCATAGTGCAGTGAAATTGGAAATTAATGGCAAAAGAAAACACAAAAACTCCATAAACAGTTGGAAATTAAATAACATCCTCCTTAACAACCAGTGGGTCACAGATGAAATCAAAGTAGAATTAAATACTATTTACAATAAAATGAAAATGTAGATACAACTTACAGGAACCTGTGGGAAACAATGAAAGCAGTCCTCAGAGGGAAGTTGGTAGTGATGAACTCCCACCTCAGGGAAACAGAATGAGCACAAAAAAGCTTATGCTGCACCTCATGCTCCTAGAAAAAGAAGAGCGAATCAAATCTAAGCCCAGAGAAGGCAGAAAATTATAAAGCTAGGGGCAGAAATTAACACAATGGAGACTAAAAAAATACAAAGAATCAATGAACCAAAGAGTTGCTTCTTTGAAACAATAAATAAAATAGATAAACCCCTAGCCAATCTTATCAAAAAAAGGAATGCAAAAACTGAAATAAATGCAATAAAGAATATAGATCCTATAGAAATTCAGAAGATCATCAATATCTACTTTGAAAATCTTTACTCTCATAGGATGGAAAACACAGAGGAAATGGACAAATTTCTAGATACATAGAAATTACCGAAGCTGAATGAAGATATAAAAATCCTGAATAACTCAATATCGGCCAGTGAAATTGATAATATAATAATATAATAAAAAACCTGGCGTTGAAGAAAAGCCCAGATCCTCATGGATTCACAGCTGAATTCTGTAAGAAATTTAGAGAAGATTTAACACCAATTCTTCTCAAACTCTTAATGAAATTGAAAGGGAAGGAATTCTCCCCAGCTCATTCCTGAGGGCAAGTATTGTCCTGATACCAAAACCAGAGAAAGACTCAGCCAAAAGAGAGAACTATAGGCCAATGAATATAGATGCAAAAATTCTCAATAAAATACTAGCAAACAGAATGCAACAAATCATCAAGAAGATTATACACCATGACCAAGTGGGATTCATCCCAGGAATGCAGGGATGGTTCAATATACACAAATCAATTAATGTAATACACCACATCAATAGAGCCAAAGGAAAAAATCACATGATCATCTCCATCGATGCAGAAAAAGCCTTGATAAAGTCTAACACTCATTCATGATAAAAATCCTACAGAAAATAGGAATAGATGGTGCTTGAACTCAAGCTGATTAAAGCCATCTTTGATAAATCAATGGCTAATATACTAAATGGGCAAAAGTTGAATCTTTCACTTTAAAAATCAGGAACAAGACAAGGATGTCCACTGTCACCACTCCTATTCAATATAGCTCTGGAAATATTAGCTAGAGTTATTAGACAAGAGAGAGAAATAAAAGGAATAAGGATAGGAAAGGAAGAAGTGAAATTATCATTATTTGCAGATAACATGATACTCTACATAGAAAATCCCCAAAATTCCTCCAAAAGGCTCATGATTTCATAATCAAATTCAGTAGTGTAGCTGGATACAAAGTTAACACTCAAAAATCAATAGTATTCTTGTACACAAGCAACAAACAGACTAAGAGAGAAATTAAGGAAACCGTATCTTTCACAATAGCGTCTAAATAGATGAAGTATGTAGGAATCAATCTAACAAAAGAAGTAAAACAGTGGAAATTACAGTGCTCTGAAGAAAAAGATCAGAGAGGATATCAGAAAATGGAAAGACATTCCTTGCTCATGGATAGGAAGAAAAACATTGTGAAAATGACCATATGACCAAAATTGCTGTATAGATTCAATGTGATCCCAATTAAAATACCATTAGTATACCTCACAGATCTAAAGAAAACATTCCTAAAGTTCATCTAGAACCAGAAGAGGCCTAGAATAGCAAAAGCAATCCTGGGAAGCAAAGGAAAGGCAGGAGGCATCACAATTCCTGACAAATTATATTACAAAGCTATTGTGATAAAATCAGCATGGTGCTGGCACAAAAAAGACCTGAAGATCAATGGAACAGATTAGAAGATACAGACACAACTACAAACATGCTCAGGCACCTTGTTTTTGACAAAGGGGCTAAACATGTTCACTGGAAGAATGATAACCTCTTTAATAAATGGTGCTGTGAAAACTGGCTTTCCACATGACAAAGACTAAAACTAGACCCATGTCTTTCACCAAGCACTAAACTACGGTCAAAATGGATCAAAGATCTAAATATTAAAACAGAAACACTACATTTATTGGAAGAGAAAGCAAAAATCTTGAAGACATAGTGTAGGCAGACAGTGCATGAACAAAAACCAAAGGCATGGGAAATACTTCAAAGAATCAACAACTGAGATCTCATCTTATTGAAAAGTTTCTGCACATCAAAAGAAATCACCAAAAGAGTAAAAAGAAAACCCACGAATTGGGGAAAACTTTTAGCCAACTGCCCCTCAGACAAAGGACTTCTATCTAGGACATACAAAAAATTTTTAAAAATCAGGCCCCCCAAATTCAAAGACCCAATCCAAAAATGGGCATCTGATATGAATACACACTTCTCAAATGAAGAAACACTAGTGGTGAATAAATACATGAAAAAATGTTCAACATCATTAGTCATTTGAGAAATGCAAATCAAAACACTAAGATTCCATCTTATCCCAGAAAGAATGGCTATCATCAAGAAATCAATCAATCACAAATGATCAAGAGGCTGTGGGGAGAAAGGAACCATACTTCACTGCTGGTGGGAATGTAAAATTGTTAAACCACTGTTGAAATCAGTTTGGAGATACCTCACAAAACTAGGATTGGAAGTCTCATTTAATCCAGCTATTCCCCTTCTGGGTATTTTCCCAGGAGAGTTAAAAACATTATACCACAGTGATATATGTGTCCCTATGTTTATAGCAGCACAATTTGTTATAGCTAAATCTTGGAAACAATGCAAATGCCCATCCACTGAGGAATGGATAAAACAGATGTGGTATTTTTATACAATAGAGTACTATATTCAGCTATTAAAAAAGGTAAACTAGAGGCTTTTGTAGGTAAATGGATGCAACTAGAAACCATACTCATAAGTGAAATAAATTAGACCTGCATGTGTAAACATCATATTGTCTCCCTGGTGTAGGAACCTGAAAGAATAAGTAAACTCAAAATGTACAGTGGATGATAGGAAAGGGAAATAAATTGCTCAAAGGAAGGAATGACTAGGATGAGGGAAAGAAGAAAAAAGAAAGAAAGAAAAAAGAGAATGTTTCCTTTCATCTATATATTTATAATATAAATATAAATATTTAATATTATAATATATTATATATAATATATTATGAGTAGCTGCAATAATTGTATTGCTGATGTCTGATATATTGAAAGAAATAGTTAATGCTTAAAATTTTTTATGTTCTGACAAATTTTGCATGCTTATATCTGGTAATCTGAGCAACTGATTTGAAGCTAACAATATGCAATGGAACTACCATGGTGAAATCCTACCCTCTTGTCTAGTGATGCTCTGTATTATCTCTAGTATTTTATTTAATAATTATTTTCTTATTCTCTTTGACGGTTTGAACAATCATCCATCCTTACATCTGCTAATCTGAGCAATGTAGTTGAAGATAACAACATGTAGTATAACAACAACTGTTAATTCTTATTATTTTGTCTTGAAACCCTGTATCACTTTAAATGTTCTTGCTATGGTTTGTTTATGTTTGTGATGCTGGTATGCTGCTATTGTTCTTTTTCTTCTCATTTACTACTCTCTTTAAAATAAAACTTAAAATTTAAGAAAGGAATTGCTGACTTCCGGGAAGATGGCGACCAGGTGAGCAGCAAAGGAGCGATCCTCCTTGATAAACACCACCAGCTCGATACAGACTTGGCGAGCGTGAATGCCGGGACCTCGGCTGGGAAGATCAAACTGAACGTGTTTCTCTGACCTGTCGGGGGAGATGCGGTAGGGCGGCCCAAATTGCTGTGGAGAGACGCGGGAAAGCCCCAGACGCTGGGAGCCGGAGACGCTCTGCGCGGGTAGGGGGCTTGGCTGGGTCCGAGCGCCCTGGGGGCACAGATAGCTCGGTCCCTCCCGCCTCCCGAGCCGGCGCAGCTTTCCAGCGAATCCCGACAGAGATCAGCTTTTCAGCAGCGGCAACGCCCGGCAGTCTCAGATCTCGCTCGCATCGGGCAGGCTACGCAGCCTAGGCCCTCAGCGGCTGGCGGCGCGAGGAGCACAGAGGAGCGGAGCATCCCGCTCCCTCCCCCAGGCCCGCAGAGCACAAAGAAGCAGAAGTGGCTGCGAGCCGCGGATCGCGAGCATAGCACAAAAAACTGGCACTTTGGAACCTTCCTGCCTGCAGGGACTCCGAAAACTGGTGAGCTATCTGCGCTCGCGACCAAATCACCGAGTGGGGGAGGAGATCCATCCCTATACCTGCAGGGAACCCTGGGAGGGCAGAGGAGTGGTCTTACACACCCCACCCAGGTCTCTCACTAGGGAGTACCTAACCAACATCTGAACAGCCTTTTAAGCGGAACTCTCAGCAGAAAGCTTAAGGGACATTCCCCCGAAGATAAGTCATTGGAGCAGCCTCTACAGCAGACCTTTGCCTGCTGAACTGCCTGGGGAACTTATTGCTCAATATTTTGAATCTGATACCCAAAAATGGGAAGACAGAAGAACAAAACGCAGTCTCAGAACTCAACCCCACCCAGAACAAGTTTTGAATGCGAAGATACAGGGGAACCAGGAAGCCACATACCTTAAAGTTATGAAACGATTGCATCTGAAATGAAACAACTCCAACAGGCCATAAAAGAGCTTAAAGCAGAAATAAGCCACATACCTGCAATGATCTCTCAGACAAAAAACGAGCTGAAAACAATGATGGAAGAAATGTTCCGTACACATAGAGAAGAAGTAGACAAAAGACTAGAAGAAAATAGGAAACAAATGGAAACGTTACAAGAGCAATTTAGGAATGAATTACCAAGAATGAAACAGGTCCAAAGAGAATTCCAGGATTTGAAAACTAACGCTGAAAGCATGCAAAACTGCTTAAATGAAACCGAATATAGAATTTCAGAACTTGAAGACAGTATGGCAGCTTATGAGTGTGAAAAGAAGAATCTCATAATATCAAAGACACAAGAAAAGTCAATCCAACAGCTCCAAGATGAGGCAAAACGTAACAATATTCGAGTTATAGGAGTGTGTGAAACAGCAGGAGACATCACAAACGATATAAAAAGAATATTTGCTGAAATAATAGCAGAAAATTTCCCAAACAAGGTAAAAGATACTGAAGTTCAGTTAATCGAGGCATATAGAACCCCAATGATCCATAACCCAAAGAAAAACACACACAGGCATATAATAGTCAAGATCCCAAAAATCCAGCAAAAGAACACAATATTAAAAGCTGCTAGAGAAATGAAACAGATCACCTATAAAGGAAAGCCCATCAGAGTCACAGCAGACTTCTCAATGGAAACCATGAAATCAAGGAGAGCTTGGAGCGAGGTATTACAGATTCTGAGACAAAACAATTTCCAACCCAGACTGATGTATCCTGCAAAACTATCCCTCAAATTCAATGGAGAAATAAAATATTTCCACGACAAAGAAAAACTGAAGAACTTCATGAATGCCAAACCAGCATTGCAAACAGCACTAAAAGATATTCTAGACAGAGAAAAAACAGACCACAATTCCAAGAAAAACATTAGAAACAACTCCCTAAATAGAACAAGCAAATAAACAGCAAATGAAGAAAAACATCAAATAAATAACATGACTAGAATAAGCCAACATATAACCATGATAAACATTAATGTAAATGGCCTCAACTCAAAAGTCAAAAGGAAAAGATTAGAAGACTGGATTAAGGAACACAATCCAACGATATGCTGTATACAGGAAACACATTTTACTCAAAAGGAAATCCACAGGTTGAAAGTTCAAGGTTGGAAAACAATTCTCCATGCAACAGGTCGCCAGAAAAAAGCAGGGGTAGCTATTATGTTTGCAAACAATGTAAACTTCAAACCAAAAACAATCAAAACAGATAAAGAAGGCCACTACATACTACTTAGGGGAAAGCTGGAAGAGGAAGAGGTAACAATCCTAAACATTTATGCACCAAACCATGGAGCACCTAACTTTACAAGTCAAATCTTGACAGACGTAAAAAATCAAATAACTAATAACACTATTGTAATAGGGGACCTAAACACCCCTCTGACGCAAAGAGACAGGTCAACTGGACAGAAACTCAGCAAAGAAATAACAGACCTGAACCAAAAGTGTGAACAGATGGACTTAGTAG